>KE156969.1:129056-139684 GCA_000411055.1 Leavenworthia alabamica
CCGTTCTTAAGAAAACGAGCGATACGACCCACGGGAAACTGAAGACCAGCCTTGTTGCTTCTTGACGTTGACTTCTTAGCAACGCCAGATCCAAGAGTTTTTCCACGACCAGCCATTGAGGTTTCGGAAGAGAGATTCAAATTTTGAAAAATTCAAAGTGTGATTGAAAATTGGAAGAAAAAAAAGAGAGGGAATTAATTATACGAATAATTTACTGTGGAGTCTCTCGGGTGTTTATATAGTGGGTAGAGACAGTTTACTGTGCTCATCCAATAATAAACGATCACGCAGATCGCTGTTATTGCCGTTTGATTATATTATGATCGACGGTGTATAATCGAGACGCTTGAATCCAAGTTAAACGTTGGATTGACCGAAATATCCTTCTTAAGTGGGTTAGTGATTACTGATTAGTGTGACGTGGTTGATCAATCTATGTGAATAAGTGAATATTTCATTTGATTAAAAAAAGAATATTTTGATGTTTAAAGTATTTTTTAATTTAAAAAATATTAATTTTAAGTATATTATTTATTTATTCTAAAATTAGTTGATTAGTATATTTATGGAAAGATAAAAAGAATAACCAATAAAAAATATAAAATTTATGAACAAATTAACAAAATAATCAATGATTTTAAATTTTTGTTCATATAATTTTTAAAACTTATTTTATAATTTTACTTATAATAAATGATAAATTAATTTTTGTTTGATAAAAATAAAATCTTTCTACCAAATTTTAAACTCTATAATATTTATAATTAGCATAATTCAATAATAATTTTTTTTAAAATCTTATTCGATCGTACTAATTGACAATAACTACATAGGTGATTAACCATACATGGAATAATATGTTTTGACTTCTAATAAAATAAAAAAATTGAATGGAACCACTATTATGTCTCATGAATATTTTTGGTATAAAAAGCAGACCGAATAATTTTTTGTCAATTGATACAAACAAAACGAAAAGTTAATTACATAATTTACATTATCTTTTATTGCTTGTTTTGCTAACCTATCGACATTGGAAATTACACGTCTAGGAACATAACAAAAGATAAACCATTTTCAAAGCAGTCCGAATATAAAATAAAGTTTTGATTTAATTCAATTTTCGGATGGAGGATCTATTTGTTTTATATCATCCATGTGACATGCATGCATTTGGTACTATCTTATACAATTTCATTTTTAGCGTATATTTCTGAATATGGTTCGCGGTTTATCATAGCTTATTATAAAATACGATAAAATATATCGAATCATGTAATTAACTAATTACTAAATTATCGACGACACGTTAAGCTAATTAACTAACAATACATAGAAAATAATCTGTTTTGATTTTGAAATGGGGTATAGAATAATATTATCTGACGTGGCATACTAATTGCCAGCTAACATTTTTAAAATAAGCAAATTAATTTAACTATTCATATTAGTTACTAAATACTCCTAAAATAAATAAATAAAGTTTTTTAAATAAATAGAATAGTTTTAACAACCTGCGAAGAGGTGTACACACAACTCTGGTTATAAAAATACGACAACAAACAACATCTTTCTTCGCGTAAAACCAAAACAACAAAAGCTTAAAAAATCGAAAAAAATAAAATATATGGAATCTACGGTGGAGAGAAACGGTAGCGATGTACGGCAACCTCTGCTGGAGAAACCGGAGAAGAAAGAAGAAGAGAGATTATCCATTGATGAGATGCTACAAAGATACTGCGGCGAGTTTGGGAGGTGGCAGATGAAACACTTTGTGTTGACTTGTATTGCTTGGGCTTTAGAGGCTTTTCATACGATGGTGATGATATTTGCTGATCAGGAACCTGATTGGAGATGTGTTGGATCGGATTGTCGGGTCGGGTCTTCGAATTGTGGTATGGATCCGGGTTCATGGGAATGGACGGAGGGTAAAGGGAGCTCAACGGTATCGGAATGGGGATTGATTTGCGGCGAGAAATATAAAGTTGGGCTTGTTCAAGCCGTCTTCTTCACCGGATGCATGATCGGTAAGTTTTTTATTTTCTTCTAATAATTTTTTAATTGGGAAAATTATAAAATAGAAAATAACAACTATAGCGTGTTAATAGTTTCTATTCAAAGTGTAATTTAAATCAGCATATTATAGAAAAAATCAATAGGTATACCGTAACTAATATAATCTTGAATTTTGATTAAAGAGAAACATAATATATATATTAATCCGGATTTTAAGATATAGTTAAGGGACTATTCGATGCACGTTTAGTTATTTCACTAAATCGATAACTACAAAACTAATATATAATCATGAAAATATTATTTTAAGCGGATTTATCTCTTTTCGAGATTATCGCATAAATTAAATAATATAGGTTAATAAACATTGAATTAGTTGTTTGTTGTGCTCCTTATAGTGTGGTTCGACCACTAAAATAATTAAGTCACGTCGGCTGGAATCTGGATCCTTCAAGATCATACCACGTGCTCCAGATCACATGACCCTTTTTTATGATTTATCAAAATTTTAGGAAATAAAACAATAGAATAAAGATATACTTTAATTCTTTATCCTAGCCTTATTATGCGGTCAAAATTTAGCCACGGCAAAAATGAAAAATAATAATATGATATTGCCATAAAAAACAAACCATAATCCAAAAGAGTGAGTTGTATATATCTTGATGGCTTTTTGCTTTTTGGTATAAATATCAGAAATCAGAATATTCATTTTTTAAAGAATGATTTTGTTGAACTTGTTTGAATATTAAGTTACTAAAGAGTTCGACACAATCAACTTGTGGTGTGGCATGCGCATCAGCACTGTCCTATACTGCTTTAGCCTTTAGTCATGATTTCATCTTTCTTTAAATTGAACTAGCCACGTATAATTCATGGGCCACGATAGTTCTTTGACGTTTTCGTGTTTACACTTATAAACGATGATTACACTATATAAACATGTATTCACGTTTTATTTTTTTAAAACAAAACATGTCTAAAAAGGATAATATTCAACGCTTACATAGTTGCACAAACAAACAAAACGAACATTATAATATCTAGCCTCCTTATATTGACTCATTAATTAATAGAAAATTCAAAAGCTGTTTTTTTTTTTTAGATGGTTTAATTTAGTCTCTTTGATAAGGGTTAGTTTGTTATGGCTTCTCCAGTCTTTAAATTTGATACATATTATATATTATATATTATATAATTAATAGGATATACCTACGGAATATCCAATTGCATATACCAATTGGTCAATTTTGTACATGTAATTGGTATGAAAACGTCATCTTCCATTGAAGTTGGATATATCGTTTCATATCAATAAAAATATTATGAAAATTTGGTCCAACATATCTCAAAAAAACACTTCACCATGGTCCCCTATGAAATTTGTCACTTTACCAGCTCTGTTAATAAGAATTTAACCAAAGTTTTTTTTACTGTGTATATATAAATAACATTTTACTGTTATTGAACCGAGTCAACTATGTTCATCAGGTGCAGGAGTATTCGGACATTTATCAGACTCAAAACTAGGAAGAAAAGGCTCACTAACCATTGTTTGCATCATCAACGCAATCTTTGGTATCGCAACAGCTTTCTCACCAAACTACTGGATCTACGTGATTCTCCGATTCTTAACCGGTTTCAGCACAGGTGGTGTTGGCTTAACCGCGTTTGTCTTAGCCACTGAACCCATAGGTCCAAGCAAACGCGGTGTAGCCGGAATGTCAACTTTCTACTTCTTCTCCACCGGCATTGCACTTCTCTCTGGAATTGCTTACGTTTTCAGATCATGGAGAGAGCTTTTTATAGTAACATCTTTACCATCTCTCTTCTTCCTACTCATTGTTATTCCTTTCATCTCCGAGTCTCCAAGATGGTATCTCGTAAGAGGTAAAGTGGACGAGGCTATGAAACTAATGCATTCAATCGCTAAAACTAACGGACGTCACATTCCCGATGGAGTCACACTTGCTCTAGACGACGACGATGGAGAAAACAAGAATACTACTGCTGCTGAAGGATCGTTAAAAGATGTTTTAAAGTCACCTCTTACACGAATCAGACTTCTCATAACAGTCGCTATAAGCTTCACAGTCTCCATTGTATACTACGGATTAAGTCTCAACGTAGTCAACCTTAAAACCAATCTTTACCTCAACGTCTTTGTAAACGCAGTCGCGGAGATTCCAGCGTTTGCTATAACAGCGGTTTTGTTAGATAAGTATGGGAGGAAACCGTTAACGATTGGGACTCAGTGGTTCAGTTGCGTTTTTTGCTTAACCGGGTTTGTTATATGGGGAAGTGGTCCATGGAAGTCAGTGAGAATGGTTTCAGGGGTTTTAGGAATATTTGGAATGGCTGGAACGTATAATCTATTGTTTATATATATATCGGAACTGTTTCCAACAGTGGTGAGAAACGCAGCGTTGGGTTGTGCGACTCAAGCGAATCAAATGGGAGCGATTCTGGCACCGTTTGTGGTGGTTTTAGGAGAGGAGATGCCTTTTGGAGTGTTTGCGATTTGTGGGTTAGTGGGAGGTGCGCTTTCGTTTTACTTACCGGAGACGTTGAATAAGCCTTTGTATGATACAATGTTTGGGATGCATGAAGGTGAGAGTAACAGAGGAAGAAGAAGAGGAGAAGTTGTGTGCTGAAAGAAACAGATTCTATAAAGCTTTAGTAACGACACAAGTCGAGATCTTATATAGACATAGGTTGGTTTTTAAATGTCGAATTGTTTTTGTAGTTTTTTTTTGGGTTATACATGTTTCTTTGTCGTTTTCTTGTGTTGTTTGCATTCAAGTCTTTGGGTGATTGGTGAAGGCTTTATCTGAAGATATATTGATTTTGTTACCACCAAACATTAAACACATGTTAATGATTTTTATTTCTAAATCAATAAATGCTTAGCAGTTGGTAGTGTTACTTATATAGTTTTAGAGTTTAATAATATATTTGTTATGAGTAGCGTGAACATGAAAATATTTTTGAATCTTTTGATAGCAAAATACCAAATTATCATAGACGTGTTACCAATAGCACATTGTTAATGTTATCAAATACGGTGGTCTGTTATCATACTTTATTAAATTTATATTGTAAAATGTAAACATCTGGTTCCATGGCCCAATGGATAAGGCGCTGGTCTACGAAACCAGAGATTCTGGGTTCGATCCCCAGTGGAATCGTTATATTTAATATTTTTTTCGTTTCCGGTCAATTTTTTTTTTTAATCTCATCAGATTGAGAAATAATCATAAGAGAGGAGCATGAAACACGGCACAGCCGCCGCAAGCAAATAAAACAAAAAAAAAAAGTGAATCGGAAGGTGAAGAAGATTATTAAGAAATCACAACTCCTGTTTAAAAAGCTTTACATAGAGACATAAAGAGAAATTTGTAAAACAATAATTGTTTAAGCTTCATTGTTATGAAACGTGGATTCTCTGAATCTCCCTCTACCTCTACCCCTCCTCCTTCATCCAGATTCAAATCAAATCCCCAAGGTTTTTTTTTTCCTCTGTTTATTCGATTTGAGTTCATTCATTGAGACTGAGTGTTGGCAAAAAAGTTTCATTCTTTATAATTTCTATCAAATATAGAGTGTTTAAGTAAGCTATATGATTTGTTTGTTTTGTGAATTGTGTGTTTAGTTTTAGTTTTAAATTTTACTTGGATTCTTATGACTCTGATTGTAAAGCTTATAAAGTTAGATTTTTTTTGGGTTTTTGACAACAGATGATTCTCAGTTTCTGGAAGATGAAACAACAAAGAATTTTGCTAGAAAAGTTGCTGATCATTACAGTCGAAGAACTAACCAAACATTAGAAGAGCGTGAAGCTAGTCCTATCATACATTTGAAAAAACTTAACAATTGGGTTTCTCACTCATTACTCATTCTCTCCAATGAATAATTGTTCTACTATGTCATATTCAATTTGTTCTTCTTTTACAAACAGATTAAAAGTGTGTTGATCCAGCTTTATGCTCGTCCTGATGATGCAGTTCTTGACCTTGCCTGTGGGAAGGTTGGTTCTTTTTTCTTTCAACAATTCTTTTTGTTCATGTTAGTTTTTTTTATTGTATTGCTTTTACATCTATCAGGGTGGTGATTTGATTAAGTGGGATAAGGCAAAGATCGGGTACTATGTTGGCATTGATATTGCTGAAGGGTCGGTAAGTTCACTGCCTTATTACACTGTATCTTTCTTTCTTTTGCATATATATATTTTTAATCTAATCTGAGAAGTGATTTTTTGTTTTATTTGATAACAGATTGAAGATTGTCGCACACGTTATAATGGTGATGCAGACCATCATCAACGTCGTAAAAAGTTCAGTTTCCCATCCCGCTTATTATGTGGAGATTGTTTTGAGGTATAATGTGAAAATTTCCTCAAGTAGTTTAGGAATCTTGTTTAAGACAAGATTTCGACCGGATATTATCATATGCAGATGCAGATACAACAACAAACTTAAAGTTTCTTTTGTTCAATGGTTTGTGAATCCTTAATGAAATTTCGTTTCAATGATTTCAGGTCGAGCTAGACAAGATTCTTGAAGAGGATGCCCCTTTTGATATCTGCAGTTGCCAGGTCCCATATGTTATTGCAACCCTTTTATTTTCTACATAACTATTTTCCATTCGTGATTTAAAGTACTCAAGGTTGAACAGTTTCACATAATATATCTGGTTTTACGGGTTTGTAACTAGGTTTTTGCATATTGAAGTTTGTTTTTATTGATATGAGGTAACTGGTGCAGTTATATAGATTCTAAAATTGGCAAGCCATTGTTTAAAATTGTAGTTTGCTATGCATTACTCATGGACTACTGAGGCACGTGCACGACGAGCTTTAGCAAATGTTTCTGCTTTACTTCGTCCTGGAGGTGTCTTTATCGGGACAATGCCTGATGCCAATGTTATTATAAAAAAGCTAAGAGAAGGTTTGGTTTTTGTTCTCACAAGTTAGTGTAATTGTTTCTCCTTTGATGATAATTTGATTTGAGATCTTATGAATATAGAGTTGTGTGTTTACAGCTTCAAACTGAACATACATTGTGTAAAATTTTTAAGTTCTTATACATTCCTTCGAGTTTTACTTCAGTGCTTCTGGGCAAAGCCAATTAAATTGTTCTTTGTTGTCTATTGAATATGCAGCTGAAGGTTTGGAGATTGGTAATAGTGTCTACTGGATTCGTTTTGGTCAAGAGTATTCCCATAAGGTGATCTCTTTGTTACCTCTATACCTAATTATTGCTTAGCTTTATCTTAGTTTTTCTGAGTTCTAATGGTTATGGTTATATATGGTTCAGAGGTTCAAATCTAGCAGACCCTTTGGTATTGAATACGTGTTTCACCTTGAGGTACGTACATTCATATCTATAATTGTCTCAAGTTATTAACTTAGTCTACTGCTGAACCAAAGCATTTTGAAAGAAAGCTTTAGATGTAACATAGAAACATGTATTGTAGGATGCTGTTGACTGCCCTGAATGGATTGTACCCTTTAACGTCTTCAAGGCTTTAGCAGAAGAGGTAATTTCTAGATACCTTGTTAACTTAGACAAAACTGGGTTTTCATTGTGAGTGTGACTTTTTTCCCATGAATTTTTGGATAGTATGATTTAGAGTTGGTATTTGTGAAGAACTCCCATGAGTTTGTGCATGAATATATGAAAAAACCAGAGTTTGTGGACCTCATGAGACGGCTTGGTGCTTTGGGTGATGGTAACCAAGATCAGAGTAAGTTTTTTTTTCGATTTCATATCATCTGTTTTGTTCTTAAGTAAATAACATAACTAACTTGACCAGTTATATTACCAGGCACACTATCAGCTGATGAGTGGGAAGCTGCATATATATACCTCTCTTTTGTCTTGAGGAAGGTTTGTCTTCTTTGAACATCTATCTTTCTTGTTTTCACTATCTTTTCACCATGATTTGGGTATGTTTTAATGGTTGGACTATATATAGAGAGGAGAATCAGATGGAGCTCAAAGGAGAGGAGGGTCTAGGAAGAATGGGAAGATGAACTTATCGAAAGACGATGTTTTGTATATCGACAACTGAGATTTAAAAGACTGTTCCTTCACACACCAGAGTCTCTTACAACTGTTTTGATCTCACTTTGTTCCCTTATGGTCTTGTCCATTTGAATTAAGAGATTGGTTTGCTTTATAAAATCAGATCCTTAACAAAGAAGAAGCCTAATACTAAAGCTAGTTGTTGAACACTTGCGTTAGCTTAACAAAAAAGCTTAATTTTATGGCTTGAACAATTTAGAGATCAAGCACACAAGTGTGTGTTTCTTTCCTTCATATGTATATTAATATTAATTACACATGAGATGTCACATTTCAGATTTGATAGGTACAAAGCTCTTTAATGTACTATTTGATCAATAACAAAATTTAGCATGTGACTTTGCTTGCTTCTTCTTTTGTTTCAAACTTTACTTTTTGTAATTTTGTTCATTGTTTTTTTTTTAAATTCTTGGATGTTCAAGTCTAAAAAACAATATAAATTTTATTTATATGGGTTGTTTATGGTTTTCAATTTTTTTTTTAATTTAATCAAATCATAAAAATAATGTTAAAAAACAACAAGAAATAGTTCTCACTATCTCTCTATATTAATAATCTTATATTTTAGTTTAAATTCTTTCTAATATCCAAAGTGAAATGTTTCAAATAATAGTTGATATTTTTATATATTTTTATTGAAAGTACAAAAATTAAATTAATATACTTACATTTATTTTACACCGACAACATCATTTGGCTTGTAGCGGTCTCTCACTAACATCTTTATCATATTGCAGACATCACAAGTCTAATAACAAAAAATATAAATTCTTTTTGGTAAATATTTCTTTAAAAAACGTTAGGCAAACTATATAATAAATTTTATAGGTTAATCATTATGTGATAATCAAATGCACAAATTTCAATAATTAATGTTTTAAAATTAGAGACGTTACTTTATCTTTAAGATGAAATATTCAATTAAGTAAGCTTAGTATGAAGAATATAATCAATCATGGTAGATCGAGAAAAGTAGAACAAAAAGTCACTCCATTATTTGTTCTCTTCGTCTTGTTATAATCAATTATTTTTCTTTTTTCTTTAACTATAGTAATAAAATGTTTATTTTTAATTCATATATATTTTTATGATGCAAAAATGAGGTATTGCTATCATGCTGTGACAAAAACTTGGCTCTATCCTATGCTCTAATTAATAATTGTCCACATATTGTCGATTATTTCGTTTTTTTAATAATATATAAATTAGAAATATTAAAAACCATCTATATTATGTTATATATATCATCAATAAATAGTCAAGTACTATACTTATAGATGTTAGAAGTTGTCTTATCCTCTGACTAATGTGTGACACATTTTTCAACGATGGTGTTAGTCCATTTGTTGTTTTATTAGTTAAAGTTGTATCCCATTTCAACAAAATATAAATTTAGCTACATATAGAAAGATTTTAAAGAATGTTAACATTTAATCAAGTATATATCAAAACTATAGAAAAAATCAAGAAGATCCACAATATTTATATTTATGATATAGTAATGTTTATATTTATATATATTATATAATAAATATAAATAAATTTTCTGGATATATATAAATTATATTACTTGTAATTTTCTGGATATATAATTTGAACTTAAAAATTTAAGAGTAATTCCTTCTAATACCATCATTTATAGTTTATTGGACAAAATTACATTATTTTTTTTAATTAGACATAAATACTATTTTTTAAAAAATTTATAATGTTAGCGTTTACTTTTTAGTGGTTGAATTTACTTTTTTATTGTTTGGGTTTAGTATTTAGTGGTTGTGTTTAGGGTTTATTGTTTGAATTTTATATAATTTCTCAAAAATATAATCTAATTTTAAATTTAATTGAATTATTAAATGGTAATTTTGTCTTAAATCAATTGAAGTGGTATTTTTGGAAATTAAACTTAAATTGGTGGTATTTAAGAGAATTGATCAAAATTTAATTCAAAATTATAATTAACTTACTTTTTCGTATATAATTAATTTTCTAGATATATAATTTCTAGATATAACTTCCTTTTAAAAAAAAGAATAGTGATATATATTATATATATACCTTCATTTAAAAAATTAGTGATTTTAAAATTGAATAAGATTGTGAGCCAAAATTATAAAGGTCGAGAGAATGTTCGGGGAGAGGTCTTTTCGGTAGAGTTGTCAATATCACTTATTTATAAATGTCAATTTTATATTTGTTATTCAATAAGATGAATGTTTAAAAGATATTTTGTGGAGAGCACTATGTTGAAAATAAGTAAAATAATATGTCAACTACTAGAAATGATAATGTATTATGTTATTATATATTTGTTTTTTTCATTGACTTGTTATTAAGTTGTTATCTGTCATGCTGTGATTTAAAATAAAACGACCGATTAAATATTTTATTTTCATCTTTCTATAAAGATACTGACACTTCATATTTATCTAAACTTTCAGAGTATAAAATTATTGAAAATTCGAATGTTATAAAAAAAAATGGTTTATCATGTTAACATCGTATATAAAAATTTGTTTGTCAAAAAAA
>KE156974.1:0-41139 GCA_000411055.1 Leavenworthia alabamica
CGAGCCTAACCAGATTATATCAACTCCACACACATCATTTAATCAAATTCAAAATCAATTAAAGTCGATGATGATGAATGTATCTTACCAGGACAGTGGTGAGCATCGATGGCCATGAAATGGAGTGTTACGGAGGAACCAGAGGAAGGAGAGTAAAGNGGAATCGGGAAGGAAAAAGTAAGGCGGTGGTGCGGGAACAGTAGAGAGGACCTTGAGACCATACGCCGGAGAGGCCACGTGTATGATCGGAGTGCATATGAGTTAAGAAGTAGGCTTGACTTCCTTTCTTCCATCGATCCACTGATATCAAACCACTCTCCATTTCTTCTGTAATTCTTTCAAATGTTTTGAGAAATTGCAGTTGTTTCTATTTTTATAACTTCCTTCTTTTGGGGCCTTAGTGAGAGATTTATAATTGGGCTTCCTTTGGGCCGAAAACAAACCCATGCGAAGGAAATCGATTTTTCCCGGTCTAATGAGTTTGAGACTTGTTAAGTAATCAGTATTTTGTCAAAGATGAGACTTTTGAACTGCTTACTTTTTCAAAATAGACTATAAACACTATATATCAATTCACATTGTAAACATCTTCTTAATTTATTTGAAGACTTTTTGTTTTGGTTAAATCGATCAAAGTGAAATAAAGTCAGGCGACGAAGAATCCAAAACATATCATAATCATGATGTAACAACTGGGGCTTCATAATATAGAAACAGAAGCTAACAAAAAGTATTAAGCGTAACACAAATGAGCACTAAACGACTCTCTTTATAAGGACTCAAGACGAGGCTCCTTTCTTCGTCTTAGCTGCCAATTGTGTCTCCGGCTGCAAATTATTTCAAAAACAAAACTGATATGAGATGAAGCAGATCAATGTAACAAGTACCTTGAATTCTCAATGATACACACTAAATAAAATGTTAATGGATTCATTGGAAAATGTTTATAGGGCGGCCTTAACGTGACTCTGACAAGTTGAAGTAATAAGGAGACTAAGCAGAGATACTTAAATCTTTTGGCCGATGGACTCGTATATCTGACTACTAACTACAGTGTTTGCGATTACTGGCAAGACCAGTATGTG
The DNA here is from genome assembly GCA_000411055.1 of Leavenworthia alabamica. Taxonomy (NCBI): domain Eukaryota; kingdom Viridiplantae; phylum Streptophyta; class Magnoliopsida; order Brassicales; family Brassicaceae; genus Leavenworthia; species Leavenworthia alabamica. The sequence continues at coordinate 1,086 of KE156974.1, forward strand.
TGTGGTCTTTCATGTTTTCATACATCACCGTGGTCGTGAGAAGGGATTCATATGTAATGGATGTAGACGTTGTGTAAAGTGTTCTGTATTCATATAATATTTTGGGCTTGCCGAGATTGATTTGTATAGACTTCAAACCAACTCGTCTCTCCATGCCTATTATGTGGAATCTTAGAATAATAGAGACTGAGCCATCTTAGACCATTTCTTTAGTCACTATAGGCTATAGTATCATCTCCAATCTTGTTTGCTCTATCATATGATAGATATGGCTTTTAACTTTTTCTTTTTTTGCATAGGTTTATAAAAGGTAACAAAGATCTCATGTTCGAGAGCAAGTCAAATGGGAGCTTTTTATTCTTTTTCTTCTCTTCTTCAAAAACTTTTAAAGTGAAATCAAATCTTGGATTCAAGGAAGGTTCATGATTCCTAAAATGTTCCTCGGCTTGAATGTGACCTCAACTTTCAAAATCCAAAAACTATCACTTCAAATTTTCATAACTTGCCTATAATTCTTACCAGTCAGGAATGTTTTCAAACTATTTCATAGTTATCAGAGCTTCCAGGTTCTTCTCCATCGCCCACCCTTGTGGATAAGGGACATTTCGAGCATCTAAGTGAAGATGCCAGTTCAGTATCCTCAAGCAAGCTTGTGGAACACCTTCCATCTCGCTTTCATCAGCCACCACTTGCTCTATAAATGTTGTTTCCTGCTTGAAGATACACAATGTTATTATACCAGAGAGATCCATAGATAAGGAAAAAAAAACTCAAATTCATACTTGGAAACCCTCCTTCACTGTGTCTAGTTGGCGAGTTGGATGTGTAAAGGGTCGTCGCCATCTTTTAGGATCCCAGAGTATAGTGCTGTTAAAGGCAAATCCTGACATATCAACATGGAATCTCCGCAGTCTTTTACTCTTTTCATTAGTGTGCCATCCAATTACTTGACTTCCATTGCATACTGGACCCTCAAGGATGGCCTTGCTTTTGCTTGGCGCGAGCATCGCAACAGGCCAAGTTCCAAATCGCCTTTACAAATAAAAGTAGAGAAGCATTAAAAAACTGAAATAAGAGACATATACTTCAAAAGAAGATAATTTTTTATATATCAAGCCATCAGCATATTCAGAAAACCAAAACAAGGTACACAGAGAAGCTCATCACAGTCCATTCCAATAACAAAAAATGAAGTATTTTCTCAAACAAACAAGACTGAGCACATATAATCAAGCAGAGAAGTAAGAATAGAAGCAGGCAAACAAAACAGATTTTGTGCTGAACACTTCAAACTCTCATTAGTTTCAACACAGAGTAATAAGATTATACTTCTGAAATGTTTATATTAACATATCACCAACAACACTATAATCACTAAGACCACATGCAACAAGGCAACAAAGCAGAGATTTCATAACTCTATTCCTCAGAAATCACCAATGGAGTAGCAGTTATCATACCTGATATGTCTTAAGCTTTGAAAGAGCTCAAGCGAGTAGATATTGTCATCATCAGCAAAGTAAACAATCCCATCAAGCTTATGTAACTCAATATGTTCTAATGCAGTGTTTCTCTGATGAACTCCTCTATCCTTAATATTCGTCATATTCCTCTTGCAAACCAAGTGTCTGTACATTACTCCCGTCTTTCTCAGAATCTCTGAGGTTTCAAACGACGCCGTATTACCCTCCACCACAATCCACAGTAGCGGCGGCTCAACTAACCTCAACGTTTGAGCAATCTTGTTCAAGTAATACGCCTGCATAGCTCGATTATACGTTGGTGTGACCACAATTATAAGCTTCCTCTCCACAAAATCCATCTCCTTCGTCTTTTCAGTTTCTGCCATTAAACTCACCGCATCTACAGCTACATCTTCTCGTTTCTTATCGCCTAACCGTTCTTCAACGTACGGTTGTTTGATGTCGAAGGAGAATCGTTGATCGGTTGAAACGTTTACATCTTCCATTTTTCCAAGAGGAGTCAAACCTAATAGAAATCCAACAAGAAAGAAGACGAGAAACTGGTAAAACGGTCGCCGCCATGAACCTCTCCGTGAGCCTTTAAGATCAGAAGTTACTCCGATGAGTTTGTTGAGATACGAAAGGAATTGCGGTGAATTGTGTTTACTGCTTGTACCGCTAATGGTGAAACCTTTGCCATTCTCATATGGTCGATCGTGACACACCGGCGAGAGAGTTCGCCGGATTGAAGCCATCAGATTATCTCACAGCGCCTTAGGCACAAAATCAAACATTCAGAGAGCAATTTCACATGAAGATATAGCAAATTCAATCTCAAGTTGAGAATAGTAAGGTCGGTGGTTCTACGCCACGACTCGCCGATCTGAAACACGATTTGGGATGGATCCGTCGCCACCGAGATCTGGAAGAAGGCTTGGGGGAATAACACTGGTGTTAACGTGACTTCGTGGGCCACGTGGCCAGATTATGGCTCGGAGAAGGTTGGACACTCTGGCAAATAATAAGCTTAAGTTTTAAATTTGGGATAATAATTCTAAGTATTTTGGTTGTTAATTGTATAGTATATATAGTATATGTAGTTATATAATTAATAGTATATAGTTTTTTATCATCCACACTCACAATTTCAATCGTTATACCGATACTGTAAACGGGTTCAATAAGGTTTATAAGCAAAACCGGATTTTCCATTATTTATTTTTATTCAATTAAATTTGGGATTGATGATTTTCTCTCACGAACAAAGCAAACCCTAGATCAGATTGACGGCAGCTCCTCGTCGGCATTTCTTCCACCGGCGTCGGGCACTCTTTCACAGATTTCTCAGTTTATACCATCTCTATAGCAATTTGTACGCCTTCTCTCTCTCTCTCTGTATTCGGGTTGATGATCTAATATGGCTCTGTCTCTATGGTTCTCAGCTGCTTCGTCTCTGTATATCTTGCATCCTTGGTGTTCCACTTTCTCTACATTTTCTTCATTTTACACCTCGCCTGTTTCGTTTTGTATGTATATTCTATGTGATTCTATAATCCATTGAATTTTGATAGTGGACTTTGATTTATCTTCAATAGTTCTTACAAAATTTATACTCTTGTAGAGAAATCAATCTATAGAGCTTTGCAGTGAGTATTGATGTTTATTCATACCTATAAGTTTATTTTGTGGAGGCTAACATATAGCTTTCGTGCTTGTTAATAAACATTTTGTTCAATTATTTTGTCTCTTTGCTGATTTTTGTTAATCAGGGTAGAAGTTCTACCATGGCGGAGCATTTGGCTTCAATCTTTGGTACTGAGAAGGATAGAGTTAATTGCCCATTCTACTTCAAGATTGGTGCTTGCCGTCATGGTGACCGGTGTTCTCGTCTCCACAACCGTCCCACTATCTCCCCAACACTCCTCCTTTCCAACATGTATCAAAGGCCTGACATAATAACCCCTGGTGTTGATGCTCAGGGCCAACCGCTTGACCCGAACAAGATCCAAGAGCATTTTGAAGATTTCTTTGAGGATCTGTTTGAGGAGCTTGGGAAGTTTGGCGAGATAGAGAGCCTTAACATTTGTGACAACCTTGCTGACCACATGATTGGTAACGTATATGTTCAGTTTAAGGAAGAGGATCAGGCTGCTGCTGCATTGCAGGCTCTGCAAGGTAGATTCTATTCTGGTCGCCCTATTATCGCTGATTTCTCTCCTGTAACGGATTTCCGTGAAGCTACGTGTCGGCAGTATGAAGAAAACAACTGTAACCGTGGTGGATACTGTAATTTTATGCACGTGAAGCTCGTTTCGAGGGAGCTAAGGAGAAAATTGTTTGGAAGATATCGACGGTCATACCGCAGGGGAAGTAGAAGCAGGAGCAGAAGCAGAAGTATAAGCCCCAGGCACAAGAGAGATTATGACCGGCGTGATCCTTCTCACAGGGAATTCAGTCACCGAGACAGAGATCGTGAGTTTTACCGTTATGGAAGCGGGAAAAGGAGCAGTGAGAGATCAGAGAGGCAAGACAGGGATGGTTCAAGGAGTAGGAGACAGGGAAGCCCAAGACGAGGAGGGAGTCCGGGTGGTGGGAGAGACGGAAGTGAGGAAAGGAGGGCAAGGATAGAGCAATGGAACCGAGAAAAAGAAGAGGGAGGAGTATAAAAAGGTTAGGTACTCAAATCATAATCGCTGCAATGTTGGTAATGGATTTTTCTTCATTGGCTGTTCTAATTTAGAACTTGAAATGAGTGGAACCAAGTCCTTTAGATTATAAAATGTTTGGGGTTACTTGTAGTTTTGATTTAGGAAAACCGTTGTTGCGTCTCATCCCCCTCGTTATTGATCTTCAATAGTGTTCCCTGGAACTTTGTATTATCTTCCGTTGGTTTAGATGAGTTTAGTTTTTGTCGTTGGGTATGTAGACTTCATCTGTGTGATGGTCCTTAGTTGCGTCTCTAATTCGTGTCAAAGCATCTTGAGTAGGTAAGAACAAAAAAAGCAGTGGCTAACACTTTAGTCCATTGTTTGGGTTCATTATTGGATGTTTGTTCAAGTTCATATAGTTGGTTGGGTTTCGATCCATGCATCCTCGGTTAGGTGACATAAGTGGTCAGAGATGTCAAATGAGTTGGTTCTGGTATTGTAGTTTATATAGCTATGTCCAAATTCGTTCTGCTAAGTTCAACAGATTAGTGGACTCCCTCATGCAAACTTAATATTGTTCACTTAGAAGACTCTCCAAGCTAACCCGAATCCAAAACAATGGAGACGAAGTAGTTTACTGGGAGACGACCATCACTTCATACTTAGAAGACTACAAACCCGTGAAAGGTATTGTTATAGCTCACTCGGGTAGATCCATGGCTACACTTTTTAAGGTTTGGAGATAAGTCATGGGTACAAAACACTAAGACAACAATGCAAGAAGCATGGGTGATCAATGAAATAGCATTCAATGTCCCTAACTTGTCAATAGATTGCTTCATTCTAGCTTCTGAACTCAGATTTAATGCATTACTATATTACAAAACAATCAAAAACAGTGGCTTACTGTACAGTTAAAAATATGTAGATTGCCAAAATCGTCTCTTTCACCGTTACAATAGAAGCTGAATGAACTCGAACGTGGTATTCAATCTGTCTTCTACCTTGTATACATTGTCACTACCACTGCAATGACAAGAAAAAATAGATCATCTCAAGATTTACTATATATATGCACGAGCCAGTTCAGTTTAGTATATATATTACCAATAAGAAAAACAAAAAGAAGAATCCAAACTGCAGCTTGAGCCATTTTACTATATTGCATTCGATACTGCGACCTTTGTAGTTGTCTCTGTAAAGCTCCATACCAACCATGAAGCTGCTTCTCATAACAATCCTCCATACAACTTTTTCCCCTCTCAAAGCATCCATTCACAACTTGCTGAGAAGCACAAACAGCCTTTTTAGTAAACGGAAGGGAAAAATCTTACAGATGAAGAAGATCGATCTTACTTGGTTCGCTTGGATAGGTAATAAGGAAGCATCAGAGTCTCCTTGACGATCTAAACCTTTCCATTTTCTAACGCAATGTTTGGATCCAGGGTCCATATAGTTTAGGAAACCAGAGACACTTGGTATTTTCCGCGGAGGTCGAACTAGTGGTTCATCATCAGATGGTTTCTGTAATAAACTGTCATCAGAAACCGGAATTTTCCAGTCAGTGATATCAATAGTAGCACTTGCAGCTCTTCTATGTTGTTTCTTTTGAGAATCAGATGGTCCAATCAAGAACAAGGCAAGCTCATTACGATCATCTTCATCTAAACGAACCCATTTTGGTGTTCCTTTGCCATCAGATTGTGCAGCTTCCTTAAGAGATTTCTCAATTTTCAACACTTGAGCTTCCATTGCAACAGTAAATTCCCGGTGCCTATCTCGAGATTCATCATTCAAACGATTGACATAGCTGGATTTAACAGCTTTTTGGAATTCATCTAACTACATCAACAAGATTACTTAATCAATTGGAGAAATCTATCAAATCAACAATAAGAATCTGAGTTCCGAGAAAAGAAAGAAAGAAACCTGCCATTTGGTGGTTCCAAGAGCAGCGTGAAGGTCCCTATGAAGCTGTTCAGAGTCCCATGCATTTGAATTTGAAGATCCTTGTTTCTTATGAATCCATGTTCTATAAGCTGACTCCATTCTGCAAATGAAGACAACAACAACAACAACAACAACATTGTGAGATTTCAGATCTCAAAACTTGATTAATCAGATTCCTCTTAATTCTATCGAATCTAAAGCAACAGACGAATCGACGTCGTTAACATCACCAGCAATACGACGACGTTAACATCACCAGCAAAGCGAGTTGTAAAATTTGACAGATTCAAAAAAAAAGAGATTAGGATCCGAGAAAGCAACCTGTCAGCAGATTCCTGAACCTCTTCAGCAGCAGCAAAGAAAGGATCCTTCTCCCATCGATCTAAACTCGTCGTCGTCATCCTAACAAATATGAACCAATCCTATCCTTGGGAGATCAGAAGATTAATCCAGAAACCAAAAGAGATTATAAAAATTTGGAACGCACGCGCACGTGCGAAATATAGAAGACGTTTGTTTGTATTGTTCAACACAAAAGTCATTAATATCAATGTTTTCACTCAAATCTCAATAATACCTTCTATTTTTGTTTAAGGTGTTAAATTTTTTTATTTCTTATGATAAAATAAAATTGTTTTGTCTTTAAACTAATTTTGGTAATTTTGAATTATAGTTTATTTCTTTTTTTGTTAAAGGATTTAATTATAGTTTAGGAATACCATTGGTTGTAGTTCTTTACTCTTGTAAATAGCTTATTATATCATACATAATCAACTATATTTTTAAATTCTTGACTATATTGATATTTCTAGGATAAAATAATATTACTTTTTAATTGCAAAATTTAGTTATATTTTATTGGTTTTATATTTTTAAAATTTTATATGGTATAGCTAAGGTCATTAATCATAAATATAAGTTTATGTATATTGTTTCCTTAATTAAGTACATCGGTAGCTTTACCAAAAAAGTAACTCCATCGGTATTATGTATTGTTAAAGATTTTTTTCTAGATATTAAATATTCAAAAAAAAATTCATCTTATAAAAACACTCAAATAGAGTTAAAATTATTTACATCAAGATATGTAATTTTTAACAAATAAATAATAATTTTATTTCTATCAAATTATTTGGACTTGTATTTTTAGAAGAAGAAAAAAAGTAAGTAAAATATTAAATTATAATCCAATTGAATAATCTCTATAAATTAATATCTCAATAGTCACATTCATTTTTCTCATACAAATACAGTGTATGATAAGTTCAAATCAGATCATCGAGGGATACATGAGTTCCATTGTCATCTTAAACAAGAAAATATGTTTTAAGGCTTTTGTAAGAAAATTCATGTGTTTCTTATGGCTGAGATCCTGCAAAATGAATAATGAAAACATGCAATAAAATGTTCGGGAAAGAATCATGCGAATCAGACCCATCAACTGAACTGAAACCTCTTCTGGTGAGCCACCATATACGCACTGCTGCGCCCATGCATGCTTACTTACGAATTGTGTCACAAACCCTAATATATATAAATAGTGATGTGTGTGTGGCTTTGTTATTATTCAATCACAAGTTCTTCTACTTACTTTCTCAGTCTTCTTTTTAGAAAATTGTAACTAAGCAGCTATCATGGCTAGAGTGGTGTTGTGGTTTCTTGTTTCCTTGTATCTATGTCTCATTGGTCATATGATTGGCGAGGCTGCTAGAGAAAGTGAGTTCATGAGAAATGAAGAAGCACACTCCAGTGAGATGGTGGGAAAGAGTAACAGACACGTAACCGGATTTAAGGGTGAAGTTACTGCTGGCGGATATGGTGGAGGAGTCCCGGGGTATGGAGGTGGCTATGGGCCNGAAAAAAACAAGTTTAGGTCGTAGAAGAAAGAAACAATAAGGATGTGCTTAGCATCTTGATCATGCTTAGGGAGTTTGTAATGGCATTACTTTTACTGGAATAAGAACCTAACTAGTTTGTTTGACTCAAAAAAAGAACATAACTAGTTTCTTCTAAAAAAAAACTGAATATGATGTTTTGGTCTTAAAAGTTTCTGTCTACTCTTGGGTCGAACATCATTATCTTATTCCCTTCTTCTATGACTGACTTATTGTTATACATCTCTTTCAGTGTACATAATGTCTCCAAAGGTTTTATGTTGTTGAGGAAACTATGGCCAGAGCTCAAACGAAGTAGAGTTTACAAGGAAAAGGAAAGTGCCGCTCAGAAACATCGTGTAGTTTTTCCCTTTAGCTTAAACACTGCGTGGCGTTCATCTGAATGTTTTTTTTTTCGTTAATTGGGCATTAAGACGTTATAATTGGTCAGAGTTTTCCAAACTAAAAAGTAGATTTTTTATTTGTTTAGAGATTATTATTGCTTAGGTGTGTGATTATAGAATTTTATCAAACATAAACAATAAAAACAGAGTTGTATTGGTACTTCTATAACTTTATATTATACATATAAAATATTCGGTAACGAATCAGTAGAATAATTTTAATGAAAGAACAACAAGAATTTGGAACCAATCAAAGTCGAAATTTGTATGTACAGTCAACAAATTTCCTATAGAACTTTCAACAATACTAACAAAATAAAAATCTTAAATAATTTTTCTCAAAGTTGAAGTTTGACCGGAAAGTCAAATCGAGGCTTCTTAGCTGGCATAGGGCTCATGACTTCGTCATCTCTGTTGACTGTGGAGAATTCGGGGATCGGAGGGATATTAAGGTCAAATCCACGGTGGCTACTGCTGACGTGGCTAGTGGACCCCACGCCTTCAGAATTAGACACGTTACTACTACTATTGTGGTTGTTGTTATTTCCTTCGTAGTGGCACCGCTTGTGACCACCGAGAGCTTGACCGGAAGGAAACGACTTGTTACAGATCGAACAAACGTGTGACTTCCCGCTTCCAGTAGTCACGACGGTTGTAGCCGAAGAAGTTGACTGATCATCTCCTCCTCCGCCGGATTGAGTCTGTGATAAGTTTTTCCTATGACTCGCCTTGTGACCACCAAGAGCTTGGTAAGAAGAGAACGACTTGTCACAGACGCTGCACTTGTAGCTCAACTTCTCCACAGTCTTCTCCGCCGCCGGATTAAGAGAAGGAGTAAGCTGATGACGGTTACCATCGCGAGCGAGAAGCATAAGGCAGAAAGCTAAATACTCTTCCTCACTAAGATTTTGGTGTTGGAAATCAGATCTAGATCGCTTAGAACGCTTACCCTTGGTCCAGTGCTCAATACCATGGAAGCTTGAAGAATTATCAAACAGAGAAGGAACTGGAGAATCTAATCTTGGTGAAGTAAGAGCTTCAAGAGCCATTAGTTAGAAGTTTTGAAGATCTTTTGAGGTTTTGTAATGAATAAGAAATGAGAGGAATTGTTGCTGAAGAAGAAAGGTTTAAGAGTGTATAAATAATATAGTAGGTTGAGTGTGAAGACGAAGTTGCTTGACAAGTGGTGGGAAAGTGTGAAGAGTGGAGCTGGCGATTAGATAATTACTTTATTTAATTTATTTAAATATGCGGACCAAAGTTGTAATGAAAGTATCTACATGTTTTTTTTTTGGGCACGTTTGGTTTGACCTAATACATAACACGTGTGTAAGTGGTGTACTAAAGGAAGACGTCGGCTGTGAAGTGAAGACTTTTTCTGATGCCGCCTTAGGAGATTCTAGAGTTTATGTGTGTATTATTATTACACGTTTTGTACTTTTTAAGAAGAGAGATAGTTATAACTACTAACTAGTTGACCTGATTTGGAGTTTTGAAAGTCTCCTCTCTCATTAGAAATTTCTATAGAAGTTTCATTTGAAATGTTTTTAAAGCTTTTGAACAGTAATCGTATTGAAAAAGTTAGGAACTAACATGTTGGTATTAAATTAATATTATTGTGACAGTCATATCTTAGAATGTGGGAAACGAACTACATTTGACTAAAACTATAAACGAAACGACATTTGACTTTTCCTGATTTATTTCTTCACGCGGCAATCTTTAAAGTTTAAACCGTCCGGTTTACCTTTTATTTGACGCTACCACTCAACCGGAAGCTGATGGACCCAAAATTCAGATTGAAAAGTTGAAAACAATGTATTAAAAAAATTGGTTACATCGAACAAACCATAATTGAACGACCAAAATAATTAATTAATATAATTATTAATATAATCTTTCATATATTTCTTTGTTTAATAGTCAGCATCCTCCTAAATATAACAAATAAATTTATTTGAGTTAAATATAATAAATAAAAATAAAAATATCTATAGATATTAATTCCTGTTTTGTAAATTGTATGATTTGAACAGTGCATAAGGCATAGTATTATAATTTATTTTTTGGTGGTCAAATTGTGATACTATAAAATAAAAAATAATAATAAAGATAATTAAAAGCTAGTTGTGTATAGAGTAAAACATGAAAATTGTGATATGTGATACAGAGAACCCAAAATGTAATTGTCGGCGTGTCATCATGCATGGGTCACGCATTGTGTTCTGGAAAAAATCTTATCCTTCACCAAACTTCTTACCAAGATAAAAACAGTACTAATACTAATACGAACTCAAAACTGATTTGTCCTTTTCTTACATAAAAAATTATTATATTCTTCGTTTGTTTATCTTGTTTTTTTTTTAATTATAATAAGAAAATATGTTATTTGGAGAAGTTGATAAAGTATTAGTACACTATGGAATTAGCGTCATTAAAATTTATTAATCGATAAAATTATATTTAAAGAGAATTTTAGAAATATATTATTTGGATGTATAGCAGACTAACAATTTAGGAATATATATATACTTTAATTTCAAGAAGTTTTCAAAACTTACCAATCTCTTTTATCTTTTTCAATCCAATTTTTCTATCTAAAACATATTATTTTCATAAAATACAAATAAAATGGAGGATGAAGATGTGAAACTTCAAGTTATAATTATTAAATTAACCTCAAATTGTAACAAATATAGTACACAAGTCATATCTAGTGTATGATATGATGGTCAACAATAATGAAATTGTTAGATTGTAACAAAATTAAATATCGATTATTTGTTGCATTGTATAAGTCTTCATACTAATTCAATATGGTTGAAAGCAGAATAACAACTAATAGATTCCACCACGTTTTAGTAATCACTGTTATGAATGTTTTTAGAAGATAACTGTAAAATCTTGATAACCAATCTTAAAATTTATTTGACAATATGAAAAGAAGATGTGCATTTCATTGCAAAAGTTTCTTAATTTTGTTGTATTGATATATTTGTAGAATAAATTAAAATTAAAGGTGATTATGGTATTTAATATATTCTTTTTTTTTTTTTTGGTCAAAGGTATTTAATATATTCTTATTTATCTTTTATTGATGTCTTAAACACTATATTTAGTCTTAGACATTCAGTTTTGACTTTCGTCCAGATCGGATTTTTCTAGATTCTGTATAATTCGGTATTAAAGGTTTTTGTATATGGTCGAGTAATTTATAGTCGAATAATTTGTAATTATAAGTTGAATTCGCTTTGATTTATAATATTATATTCGAACTTTAATATTTTTGGATCCAGATTGGAAACATGTTTTCATCTTAAATTATCAGAACATATCTGGTATCTAAAAACATAAAATCTAAAAATTCAAAAATACTAAAATAAATCCAAAATAAGTATTTATAAGTATTTTGGATATCTAAACATTGCAGTTTATCCAATTCTAACACAAATTCAAACATATATATTATTTTTATCTGATCAAATAATATGATATATCCGAACACGATATTTTGAGTCGGATTGAGATCAATAATTTGAATTTGGATAATAGGTAGATGCCATGCCAACTGCACTCATATGTAGATCACTAGTCAAATCAAAAATAGAAAGAATTAACAGCTAGTCAACCATCCGTTTCCACAAAATTTCGCAATTTCAACCGCACCTGTTACGTTTAAACCGGTTAAGCCTTTAGCAGTAAAACTTTAGAGGAGTTAGTTCGTTGGGCAACGTGGGTTGTGATTAATTAGATCCATGTAGGGATTTTTATTTTTTCTTTTCAAGAGATCCATATAAATATTAAGTAAATTTTAGAGTTTTACTTTTTTATTTAAATGATTTATAATATGAATATAATATATAATTTTGTTGTTTTTGTTCGAGTTGAATTTTTTTTATATATGTTAAGAAAATAATGTTAATTATTTTAATATTTTAAAATTTAATATTTTTATCAATTAAAATAGTATTTTTAAAAACAACTTATAGCTTAAAATTTTACGAAGTTTATTTTCATAATGTAAAATTAGAATTTATGATATTTTGTTTTATCAAAAAATATGTTAAATTTCAATTACAATACATATTTTACTATGTAAAATATATGATGTTTACTTTAGATCTCTAGAATTCTAGTCATGGCTCTCTATGGGGGGGNGAGCCCACTAAGTTTTAGGGCCAACAATTCATAACTATTTTACTAACCCATTATTAGGTTTTATCAATAATTTTTTTTGGTCAACGAGGTTTTATCTTAAAGTTTTTTTCTTTCTAATATACTGTTTAGGCCCATTATTGTTATGATCTTTCCCATCATGTTATTCAATTCTTAATCTATGATTAAAACTATTTACTTTAGTAAAATTATTATAGTTACACATATGACATGTTTTCTTGTAATTTTATTTTATTCCTGAGAGATTATAAGATAAACTAATATTAAAAAAAATCCGTTATTATAAAAACAAGTTTTAGGGTATAAAAATTCAAAGTATAATTAACCATGGCGGATATTATTGGTAAACATCACTAAATATTTAATTCGCGTAGTTAATGTTTAGCTCATAGTTTTTATACATTATATTCTGTTGAACTTAAAACATTCTTTAATGCAAATAAGGCGAAATACATCACTTTATATTATAAGTATATACAAATGCATGGTTCTCAAATATATATATATATATATATATATATACACACATTATAGTTTAATAAGCTAGTTATGGGCATGTGAAATGAATAAGCTAAATTTTGTATGTATTATAGTTGACTGTTTGCTATAACATTTTTTAAAAAGTTATCTAAGCTTCTTATCTTTTTGGTCCAGCGAGAGGCAATTTGCATTATATTAGTTATAAAAGGCCAACTCTGGCCAAGTAGGTACGTAAATAGGATAAATGATATAAATAAATAAACATATTAATTAAAAATATCAGGACGGCACAACATAAAGTTGGCGATTCCGACAAGATGAGATTCAACTTGTTCTTTTGTCTTAACCTCACCTCCACATAAAATCTTATTTTAGAAACAAAAATATTCCAAGAAAATAAAATCACAGCTTGAAGATATGTTGAGTTATGTTTATGAGTTTCAAACTTAGAATACAAGTTGAGGTACAATGCATCTCATGGATTTGTCTATCTGTTTAATTCCTTCTTTAAATTGATTACATTGTAACATTCGAATTATGTGTATATACACACTGGTTCATGGAATGTATTGTTATAATCACATTTTATTTAATTATAAGTAGATTGATTTTGTCTAAAGTATCGGTTTTTTTAGCATGCATGTTATAAAAATAAAAGGGTATATATATATATATATATTGTGGTGGCATGATCACTGCTTGTTTTCTTGTGTCGCTTAAAGTCAAGAGTGTCGTCATCATATTCATATTCCTCATTGAATATGAAAAATAAATTATTTACGTCGTTGGTCCTAAGCGTTAGTTCTGGTTCGATATTATATTAGCTAAGGACTAGGATCCGATGAATGAGAATGTAAGGTATATTTAAACTTTCGAATACGACAAAAACTAAACATAAACTAATTTATATATTATGAAAGACATGACCACATCTTTCGTTTTCTACAATTAAACTTTTTATTTTTATTTTTGCTTTTAAGGCTTTGTTTTCGTTTTACATGCATTAGTTCAAGTAACAATAAAGTATTTATTGATGAAAAAAAAACTACAAGCAGGATGGTCATTTGCATAAGTGTAGTGATGAGAGTAAAATGAAAACATTTCCTCATTATTTTAAATTATTTATCTATAAATAACGTTTCATTAGCTAGAGTGTATATATATATCAGGGTATATTTTAATCATTTTTACTAGGCTTGGAAGTTCGGGTATTCGGTTCGGGTTTGAGTAATATCCGACTGGATTCGCGTTTTTTGGGTAAAGAAATTTTGTATTCGTATAGATACTTATACATTTTCGGATTGGGTTCGAATTCGTTTTTTTTTTTCAGGTTGGATTCGGTTCTTAACAATTAATACATATAAAAATCTAAAAATAAAAATTACTACAATTAAATATCTAAAAGTATCATAATACAATACGACTCGAATAATATCATGTTTACTCGATAAATATTTATTAAATTTTACTTAAAATACCAAAATAGTTGAATTTTTTTATATTAAATTTCACAAATATAACAAATAATTTAAAAAATTCAGTTATTTTGAGTATTTTAGTTATTATAGTTTTAAACTAATTAATATTTTTGAGTTTATAATTATTGTTTAGGTAATTGTTTTATATAAAATCTTAATAAAAATACTAATATTGGTATATAATTATATTTCGTATACTTATCGGGTATTTATAATTTTTCGTGTTCGGGTTTTTGGGTATGAAAAGTTTACTACCCATTCAAATATTTTATTACTTCGGATTCGAATTCGGTTTTTCTTTTTCAGTTCGGATTCGGTTCAGTATTTTAGTTTTGGATTTTTTGCCCATACCTAAATTTTACTATATGAATTTTTATATATTATAAAATTTTACATGAAAAGCTCATAGCTTCATCCAAAATAAGTTATCGATCGACGCCGGATATATCATGCTGCCTCTAACCAAATTGGCTAAGAGAGACCTACCAGACAAATAGTAATTTAAGGTTAAAAACGGCATGTATTTAAAAGTTTATTTATTTTTAATTAGTGTTGTTAAAATTTTGATAATTATTCCAAAATCGTGCATTGGCGTGGATATATCTTTTATTCTATAACTCAGTTATCTTGTGTGGCCAATGTAAACTCTATCTCATTATTATATTAACCAATCTTATACATAAATATTTAATTTGATTTAAATCAATAGATGATTATAAATATTAATATATTAATGTATCGTGAAGGAATGAAGTTGTTGATGTCGACCCCACAAGTTGACTGATCGTGTTCATCATCATGCATGGCTTCACATTTAGTTTATATTTACGACTTGTTCATGTCACAAATGATTGCACCACTTTAAGAATCTCTTGATTTCTCTTCATCATCACCAAATCTTCCTTATTCTCTTCATCAACTGTCTCCAACCTCTATATATAGTTGCTCAAGATCCAAGATCAATCATAACAAGAAAACAAGAAAGACAAGAGTTTAAAGATTAAAGCAATGGATGTTTTTGTTGATGGTGAATTGGAGTCTCTCTTAGGAATGTTCAACTTTGATCAATGTTCATCTTCTAAAGATGAGAGACCACAAAATGAGATACTTGGTCTCTCAAGTCTTTACAATGATCATATGCATAACCCACATCATCAGACCAATGTCATGTCTTCTCATGATCATCATGGTGTCTTGGTTCATGATATGTTCCCATTTGGTGCAATGCCCGGAGGAAATCTTCCGGTCATGCTTGATTCTTGGGATCAAAATAACGTTCAAGAAATGGAAACACTTAAGAGGAAACTATCTAAAACTAACTCTAACTGTGACGTCACAAGACAAGTAAGTGATGAGATCAATTATATAATATAATGTTTACTTTGTATTCATTATTACTATGTAATAACAATATCGTTTACTCGTTATAGGAGCCCACGAAGAAGAAACAGAGGGTAAGCTTGGAAAGCAATAACACTAGTCTAAGCAATAGTTCAGATGATGAGAAAGCTTCAGTCACAAGTGTTAAAGGCAAAACAAGAGCTACCAAAGGGACAGCCACTGATCCTCAAAGCCTTTATGCTCGGGTAATAAAACGTTACTAACATATATATAACTACAAAATAATTATAAAATCATCATAATTGTTATGACTAATAAAATTGTTCATCACAAAATTTGACAGATTTTGGTTATGTATATTTGTGATAAATATTTTTCGTTTTAAAATTCCGTTAGAATAAATGCACTTTTTTAAGTGTTCATGATTAAAGTTACTAAGGTTTCTATATGAAATTTGTTTTTTAATATTGTTATTGATTATTGTAGAAACGAAGAGAAAAAATTAACGAAAGGCTAAAGACACTACAAAACCTTGTACCAAATGGAACAAAGGTGGATATAAGCACAATGCTTGAAGAAGCAGTTCATTATGTGAAGTTCTTACAGCTTCAGATTAAGGTATGAAGATTTTTTATAAAGGTTATAATCTTTATATAACAATAACATTCATGTTTTAATTTAACAAAAATTGCATGTTATAAATGTAGCTATTGAGCTCGGATGATTTATGGATGTATGCACCATTGGCTTATAATGGACTTGACATGGGATTCCATCACAACCTTTTGTCTAGGCTTATGTGAATGAGTTTCAAAGGACATTGTCATTGTAATGAAACTGATTTTAACTTCTTCTTCTTCTTCTTCTTCTTCCTTATGATGTTTTTGTTATTCTTTTATTTTAATTTCTTTTTGTGTATTTCTTTATTATTATGGTTCTAAGAACTTTTTACTTTTTTGTTTGTAATTATATTTTTAACATATGGAAATTATAAGATTAATAATATAACTGTAATTTCCTCTTTCCAATTATTTAAACAAAGATTTTAATTGAATTATTCTGCCATGTTATTTGGTTTACGATTCAACAATGTATAATCTCATCCAAAGAATATAAAAGTCAATGTTTTAAAACTTTTAACCACTACTAAAAAAATAAAAAAGTCGACAATAAAATAACAAATCACCATAAAATTCCATGTATTAAGACTTAACCACTATTAAAAAAAAATTCCAATGTTTTTTTATTTTATTTTTATAATTAAAATTATCATTCAAAATATAAGTCAAACACTTAAAATTATGTCAAATGTAGTTGATAGTACGAAATAAGTTTTAAACTGTGTCAAAACGATATAATAAAAAAGAAAATATAAAATATAATGTGGAAAGATAAATCCACCCTACATAAAACATTTAGTAATTTACATTATACATTTTTTTTTGATCAAACATCCATTTACATTATATTAAAGTAACATCCAAAAATATCATAGTAATACAGGTTCAAATTTCGGTTCGGGTTTGGTATTAAGAAAACGGATTTGGGTTTAGTCAAACCAAACCGTATCGTGATCGATATGCCGTGAAGCCTCTTTGTATACTAGCGGCTCTTAAACACTAACAAAGAGGCTTGTGAATATTTGTGAACACAGCAGCCACNAACTAGAATCCATACCCTCTTCTACGCTGGTGAGCTCGTTCCCAGCTCCTGTGACACCGCCGCCTCCATCTCAGGAAGAAATTCAAACTAGAATCAGAAATAGAGATGAGATTCGAAAAGTGCATGAGTGCTATAAGCGTCTTAAATCTTGTATTGGTCAGAGAGATGTCGGACGCTCTACGATTCTTCAGCAAACGTATCGATCCCTCATAAATGCTTCCAGAGGTTTATTTCTCTCATTCTTAGTTTTTTTTTTGTGTGTGGACGATTTAGTTTTGCCGATCGGGTCATTTTATTTTTGCTGTTATGAGTTAAGTGGGTTTAGAGATCTTTGCAGCGGCTTTTGTTCACTGAATTAAGTGAAGATTAGGGTTAGGAGGTGAAATATTCTAGTTTTCAAATGAGGTGGTTACAATACAATCCATTAGCTCTACCAATATGATTTTTTTGTGTGTCTGAAACTCTTCTTTGTAGTGAAGAAGAACACAGTGAGATAGATTTCTTCTCTTTGATGCAAATGTAAAATGAAAACACCAATCCCTTCAAAACGCATTTTTTGGTTGATTCTGATATTTTTCCTTAGTACGCTTGCATTTATTTGTGAATCTGTAGTTTAGAGTCTCCTAGTTGGAATTAGATTTCTCAACTACTCAAAGCTTGATGATGATTGGGGTATCTCTTTGTTGCCCATATCACACAGTGTCAGCTTTTATATGTTCCTTACATTTAGTGTTACCCTTTTATAGATTCCTTATGTATGTGAATGGTGGAAAGTATTCAGTACTTGTTTTTTTTTCATTTTCAATCTTTTGTTCCATTCATATAGTACTGTGGACTTTTTAGATTCAATTCATAACTAGTTTAAGCAAAGGACACCTGTTTCTTAAGTACACCACTACACCTCCTAGAATCATTTGCTGTAAAAGGAATAAAAGCATTAGAATGAAGTTTGTTGGAGTAATGATTTAGTTAGTTTGCTTACATTTTCAGGTTGTACTAGCGTTAAGCGCCTTGTGGCTGATCTTGTTCCTCGATATGCACTGTACTGCCCTACTGCTATCGGAGATGCCGTGCAAGTTGTCATTGACATGCATAACTTCAGCTTGGAAGCAGTAAATGGAGGACAAGATGCTGATGGTGTTGCTTTTCAAACTGCTAAAGCCTGCATTTTTGGTCTAGTTGACCTATGTTCTGCTGCTTATTCAAAGATAACATCCTCTTCAGGGGCTCGAGATATCTGCTCTGCTGTGTTCAAAAATGTGTTAACTTTCTTTGTGCTGTCCTTTGATGGGAAAAATATCTTTGAAATAGTCGATAAGAGTGCTTTGAAGGTGCATGATCCTGACGAAATTTTTTCTCAGCTGATCCAAAAACTTTCAGATGCAAACTCGTTATCTTTGGTCAAACTATCCCAGTTTCGTGTTGTAGCTTTACTGAAAGTATTCTTCAACTTCCCGAAAAAATCTATTGCCACCTGTTTTGGATTCTTCAATTCGTCATCAACAGAGGATATAGCCGTGGGGAGGTATCTCATTACTCATATGACAGAAAAGATTAATGATGCCGCTAGTAGTGAACCTGAAGTAGACGAGAATTCTGGTCAGACAGGTTCTAACAAAATAGAGGCCACTGGTAAGAATGCAGAAGGGTTAAATGGGATTCAAGAAGCATCCGACAGTCAGACGAGCTGCTTGTTAGGAATGGTAATACTCTTATTGTAGAATCAATATAAGTTACATTTACTTTTCTTGTTTGTTTCTTATTTATGTAAGGCTTTAGTTATCATTATTCCCTGTCTTGAGCATCAACTGTATCACTCAGTTCATTCTCTTGGAATTCTGTTGACTAACGTGTAGTGAGTGTATACTGCTGAAAATATGATAGTTTAAAAAATCCATCATGCAGGTTCTTAAGAAGAGTCCCTCTATTGGTAGGTGGGCCTTCTGTAACTATAAAAAAATATGCAGCCTGTCATCCTTCATGGATATATCCAGTACCATTCCTTCTCTAGAGGGAATCTTTGGATTTGTTGGAAAAGACATCAACTTAGAAGATTGTCAAATGGAGAGTGACGAGGATAATTACGGAAAATTTTCAGTTTCACATGTGAAACCTCATAGTTCTGCAGAAAATGACGTCCACTCTAGTGCTGGGTCGGTTTATGATGCTGGAGGTTCACGATCTATGGATTATGAGACTGGTGACCAGAGAGACTTGTCATGTGGTAGATCTTCAGTCCCAAGGGGGTTAATAAACCATCAGACACCATCTCCTTCTGCAAGAGTGCCTTCAGATTTAAGGAGTAACTCTGTGGATCGTAGGAACAATTTTGTTCTTGCAGTATCACCTGTTTATCAGGCAGCCCCCCATGGCCCTTCATCTGGGCAAATTTTTTGGTATTTGGATGGGGACCCCACTGCTTTTGACATTTATCCGGCTTCAGGGCAACTGTGGTTAGGCTATTTAGGACCAGATGAAACTGAAGGTCATCTAAGGTTTCAGCTTGATAGGTATGGCCCAGTAGATCGTTTCTTTTTTGATCCCCTGAAAGGATTTGCCCTAGCGGAATACAGAAGTATAATTGATGCAATCAGAGCCCGAGAATATCTGCAAACGCAGTTTCCTTGGCGCATTAAATTTATGGATATAGGAGTTGGTGCGAGGGGATCTTTGAATGGGGTGGCATATGGTTATTGTACTCATTTGTATATTGGATGCATCTCTAGCCAGTGGGAGAGGGATGAAATAGTCCATGAGTCACGGCAAGCCCTTTATAAGGGACCTCGCATGGTGACTGACCTGTACTATGAACATGCTCTTCTGATGGAGTTTGATACACCTGATGATGCTGCCATTGTTATGGCTCATCTCAGGTTTTTTCGCGGAGAAAAGAGGAAATTTCACTTGGCATCAGTCAATCGTCCGTTGCCTCATGAAGATGGTGGAAGGTTTGTCTCTGTTTCTTCCAAGCTATGTTTTCTTTGATGATTTAGTACAGCTGAAGTTTTTAGTAATATTTAAGTATACAGTAGACTTGTTTTTTCACACACGTTAAAGCTTGTGAATTACAGTAATATTTAAATATGCACTTTTATTTTGTTCATTTTTGTCTCGTTGGTTTGATATGGAAGTTTCTTGTCTGAACAGTCATCCAGAGAGGCACCTTCAAATACCTCCCACATCAAAACAGGATAGTGGATCAGGGGAATATGTTTCTCCATTAATGAGTACGGATCACTGTAATTTTGTACCTCCTGGAGCTACCTTTCAGCAAAACTGGCCTGCTTCTGGTAGCACTCTTGCGAATTCTGCACAAGGAGGTTAGTCTTGTATCTTATCTCTCTTGAACCGTGAATGTTTTTTAACTTGTGACAGCAAAGATTTGTGTGCGAAATTAAAACCATCATCCCTCAGTTTCAGGAACTCCTTCGTGTGTGCCCATGCCAGCTCCAGGACAGCCTGCTACACCGACATCTCAGATTCCTCCATCTCCATTTGTTCAACAACCCATTTACCCTCCTCCAAACAGCTCTTGGGATACAAGATCTCTAATATCTCCAAGTGGTGATGCTGTAGCAGCATCATCACAGATGCAAGGACCTACACCGCAACAGTTTTCAGGTCCATTCATGCCGCCTCCTGTGCATCCAGTCTCTCAGACACAAGGTCCTCAAGTTCAGCCTTTTGATCAAGCGTATCCACCTCAACCTTTAGGACATCCAATACCCTCTGTAACTCAGCCACCACCACCAGAAATGATGCCGCCTCCTCATCAAGCTCCTCCACCTCCTTTGCCTTACTCACACCCACCTCTGGTTCCTCCACCTCCTAGTTCTCCACCATCAGCTGCACCCTTACCTCCAACGGTCACACAGTTGCCTGGACCGGAGACTTCAAAACAAAACACAGGGCACCATTGGCAGGGTGCTTTGACCAAAAGTGGAGTTCATTACTCCACCCTCATTGCACAGAGATTGGAATCAGACATTTGCAAATATATTGTTGAATCTTCAGAGCCTGTGCAGTGAGTGACGACACCTCACTCTTATTTCATGCCATGTGTTCAAATTATAAGGTTCTCTATAACCAAATGATGTGCCATAAGGATGACCTCTCGTTTCCTGTCTTTTTTCTTCTTGCAGATGGCCAGTTAAACTGGATATAACCAAGCGCACAGATATGAAGAAAGTAAGAACTTATTTTACCAATACACAGCCGCACAAAGTGAGTTTCCAATTCCATTCTCTTTGTTCTCTAAACTACAAATTATTGACTTTAAGCTTCTTTCTTACGATCTGAGGAATTTTTTTTTTGTAGAGGGAAGTTTGTCAGTTAATTCCTGCAACTCTCAGTGATGGTAAAGGGGTATGTAATCAAGTTGTCAAGCGAAGTTTGCATAACGCAACTTTGTCTTACTGTGTAAATTTAACTCTTATCAAACTCGTTTGTTTTTGTTTTTTTGGTTTTGGGTGTGGCAGCTCCAAGATTTCATATCATACTTGAAGCAAAGAGATTGTGCAGGAGTGATAAAGGTCCCTGCATCAAGTCCGATATGGGCAAGGCATCTCTTCATTCTTCCTTACTCGCAAGAGACATGTTCTTTGCTTTCGGTTACTCCATCTTCATCTGAATGCTTGATAGGCCTGGTTTTACCCAAAGATATAAATGCTGAATGATCATTGACATATATATAACCTTAGACAGAGGAGAGTAAATGAAGACTTTCATTGCTTTTTGTGCTTAAGATAATAGTAGTTCAAAATCACTTTGTACATGAACTTTAGTAAGTGTAATCTCACCCTTTTAAAAAGGGCCAACAGTAGATTTGTGTGAACGAAATTAGCTGTTGCAGCTTCGTCAAGATAAATCAAATAGTTTGTTCAGTTAGTATATGCGTTTTGCGTTCGGTTCAAGACATTCGCTAACTAATGATCAAAACGCATTTTGTAGCAATCACAAACGCTAACGCTATTTAAGGAATCCGAATCGTTGTTGTAGTTTATTGACTTGGACGAAGGCAAGCGTATATAACTGGCGGCTCCGCGTTTGTTCCTCCCTCCGTCTCTGAATCACAGGTTTTGTCGCTGATCTTCTCACAGTGAACAACCAATCATGTCTAACCGACGATCAAATCGACAAGATGAAAACACCAGATACATCCCCAAGCCGCAGCAGCAGCAGAAATTTATCCCTAAATCCATGAATCCTACTCCTCTAACGTCTAATTCTACTCTCTCTTCTTCGCTTCGGCAATTGGATTCATCCACTTCCAGAGTCTCCGCTCCTGGTGGTAGTAGGGTTAGGGTAGGGGATCAGGGACAGTTTGTTCCGGCTCAAGGCGGTGGCAATTTTGTGAATTACTTACCTCAGGACGAAGCCATAGCTGCTGGTCTCGGAACCGATGATGGAGGTTTGGATCCAGTGGAGTCTCAGGGAGTGGTTGATCTACTCAATAGAGAGCTAACAAGGCTACTCAAGCTGAATCCTAGAGAGTTTTGGAGACAAGGTTATGGAGTAGCCTTTATCTTTTGCTTTGGTCTCTTGAGTTTCAATAGTCTTTTGTGCTGATTTTGAATTTGTCTTTTATTGATGACAGTGGCTAGTGATGCATCATTACACGATTTCTTGGATAGCTTCTTACAGTTTAGAAGCAGATGGTATGATTTCTCTTTTCATGGTGTTAAGGGAATTATGGCCGGCGTTATTGTTGGAGAGCTCGAGTTATGTCGCCGTGTTTTCATGGTTTTGTATAGAATGTGAGTCTCCCGTTTGTTTCATTAACCTGATAGGCTTTCTTTATTGTGTCAAATTGTCTTTTTGAGGAGTATGTGTATATGTTGTGGCAGATCGTCTAATAGGGATCCCGGTGCTCGAGCTGCTGATAGCCTCAGTCAGAAAGATCATGAAGGTTTCCTTTTGCTCTTTTCTATGCGAATTCTATTCAGTTGCTATTTATTTTTGATCTTATGTTTATGTTTTACATTATGTAATTTCTCCAAGCTTAGTTTTAAATAGCGTGCTATAGCGCAAACGATTGGGCAATACGCCATGATGGCGAGGTCCTATGCATATAGCGCGCGCTACATTGCGCTATGATTGAAGAGACTCTTGCGCGTGGCGCGCGCTACACGCATTTAAAGCGCAAAAATAAAAACAAATATCTTAAAATTAAATTTTTAATCATTTTGTCGTAATCAATAAATATTTTCAATATAGAAAACAATAATTATTGCTTAATATTCTTTTTATTTGTTAAATAAAAAAACCCTAAATATTTTTTGTTATAACCTTTGATGATGAAGAGGAAAATGATTATGAGCATGAGTATGATGATACTATATGCACTTTTCTATTTATCCTTGACCGTATATATCAAAATGGTTCACTAATGCTTTTCTATTTGAAACTATTTTCTGATGCGGCTCATGTCAGTGTTGCGATGCTCTATAGCGCATAGCGAAGTTTCAAACATTTGTACTATGCTGCGCTTTGCGCTATTTAAAACTCAGCTTCCAAGTTACTAAATCGTAGGCTAGAATTCTTTTTGTGCCTCATCCTTGGTGTAAGCTGCCTTTCCTAATCTGAGAATGGGATATGTTGGGATTTTCTTCTAAGAATTTGTTAGTTAGAGATATAGTCTTCTCAGTGATCAAGATTTTCTATAATGAAATGAGTTCTTCATTGAGTTAGTTTCTGATTATTTTTAATTTTTGTTCTTTATGCTTTTTGTTGTGCTTCTCGAGTGTTGTGGGTTTTGTTTGAGACTGTTTTATTGCGTACATTTGTTCACCAGTTTTGTTTGTAGTTCTCTTGCAGGAAAAGAAGTTGCTGGACTTGCCAAAGTTGTTGGATATATGTGCTATATATGGACATGAGAATGCAGAGCTCACAAAAACATTAGTAAGTCGTAAAATTACCTTTGTCTGAAAGCTGAGATAATATCTTATCTCTGTGCATAACTAGGCTAGGATTTTTTTCCTGTGACATTTAACATCTTTGGATTGTAATTTCCACTAAATGTTAAGCTGAGACAATATTCTACTCTTTTGCTAATCTAATGCCCCTTTCCCCAGATTGAGAATGCTGTGAATTCACAAACTGGGATTCCTGAAAGTTTGAATGTGATGCTGTCTCATTTCTTAGGCATCCTGCACACAATGCATCACCGTTGCACCTCATCGTTGGAGGTATGTTATTTGTATTTGATTTCGATTACTCCAGTTTGGATATATTAGAATAGGTTGAAGATGTGTATATAATATACACATTAAGTTAAGATCACATCAAGTGTTGAATTCTTGTTCTGAAAATTCTTGTTTTGATTGTTTTTCATCTTCTTTCCCTTGGTTATATATTTATTTTAACTGTTCTTATCTGTAGACGTTATTATCAAGCACAAATAGTGAAGACCATGGATCTAGACAACTCCACTATGACCTTTTAGAGGTGAATTTCCCTCTTCTTCCTGAAAATTTCTCTGTTGTTACATTGCTTTTACATTTTTACGATTTAGGATATGCTTCTGTAGGCACATCATACTAGTAGAATTTATATTTCTGGTGCTGCTGTGCTATTCTTGTCTTATCTTGAACAACCAGTATTAACTATTCAAAATATTGCATGCCAAATAGTTTCTGTCCTTGCAGTAATTATATTTTTAAACAATCACAAGATTTAAAGTGTATCATAGTGTGAGAGCATCTGAGCATGTCTTGCATCTGTGCTAATGTATCTTTCTATCTGATTAGGTTATGGACTTCATTAATGATGGAGTTGTGTCTTTGGACGCTTTCATTTCTGCTTATAAACCAGCAGCTTTAATTTTGGCATGCCCTGTTGAGACAAGGTGTGTACCATCTGCTGTCTAAATCTTTCAATTTCTCTTGTAAGAAAACACTTGTTGCAAGCAATAGAAACAGTTATAAATGTATTCTTGAGTAGTAAACCGAAGCCTGACACAGGATTCCTTGATATGAATAATCTGCTACTGGATTTGTATACCTTGCAGTATGAGTTTCTCATGGGTGATGGAAAAAAGTATTAATAGTGGAACATTAGTTGCTCGTTGTGATCTATTTCTGCTTCTTTTTTGTATTTGTGTTGATCATAACCTAAATTTATCTGTGCAGTTATGGGAGTGATGAACTTCTCCACAGCGTTGTTCGGTTGCATGATTCATTGCTTCCATCACTTCATCGTGGCTTCCAAGTCTTGTTCAATGATGGAGACCATGATTCTCTTGCAGACATATCAACAAGTTTAAACATGTTATCAACAAGGATAGGAAGTTTATGTTGGAAAATCTTAGATAACTGTTATCTCAGCAATGATTTGTTCAATCATGAAACTTCAATTTCAGCTGTCACAAAGATGTTCCCGTCTAGAGTAGAGGACCCTATTATAAGGGCAGATATACTGATCCAAACATTCAGGGAGATCAGTGGACTTTCTGAGCAGTCACTGGAAAGCAAGAACCGATTACTTCAAAAGATTGAGAAGAATTACAGAATAATTGATAGACTTAGGAGTTTACAAAACGCAGGTATTTGGTTCTGCCCAGAGCTGTTACCTGTTAGGATAGACTGTGTAGTTCACTAAAGGTTAAATAAGTAACCCACATTAACTCTACTGTAGCTAGTGAAATTAATGTGAAACCTTCAGCCAAAGCTAGCTCTTTGTTTCTTAATGCCATACGTTAATAGCAGTATGGTCTAAAGAAATTTGCTATTGGTTTTCTTTGCAGGATGGGTGTCTATGGAAGATGAGCAGCTTCAATATTTGTCAATGATCATGTTGCATTCTGCTGATACTGTCTCTATGAAGGAGTCACCGCTTCTTCTAACTGGGGTTGAAAACACCAAAGATCTTATTATGGATGAGAATGAAGTAGTTATGCAATCCAAAATCAGCCAAATAAAAGACATATTCCCTGAGTATGGGAATGGTTTCTTAGCTGCTTGTCTTGAAGCTTATAACCAAAATCCAGAAGAAGTTATACAGAGGATTCTTGAAGGAACACTCCATGATGATTTGCAACGATTGGATACATCACTAGAGACAATGCCTCAACCTAAATCTGCTCCAACTCTTAGAAGCAAAGACAAAGGGAAAGGAAAGCTCATTGAATCTGACACTAGTGGATCTAATATGTACTCAGAGCAACCAATCACACATCCCTCGCTTCCAGCTTCATCAGCCTCATCCACAACGGTTGGCAGATTTGTGAGAAAACCAAAGGATGATACTCCAAACTACAAAATTCTCGATGCAAGAAAAGAATCTGACAGAGAAAGGAACGCTGCCTTACTTGCACAATACGAATATGACGATGAATATGATGATTCTTTTGATGATCTTGGCTTGAGTATTGCGGAATCAGGTACTGAAGAAAGCAGTGTGTTTGGTAACAGAGATGGATCCGAACCATCTACTGCTCCAAAATGGGGTAACAAAAAGAATCCACAATTCTATGTGAAAGATGGTAAAAACTATAGTTACAAAGTAGCAGGAGCTGTTGCAGTTGCAAACGCAAACGAAGCTTCACTGATAAATGAAGCTGAGGCAGATAAGATACATGGATTAGGACGTGGAGGA
The DNA here is from genome assembly GCA_000411055.1 of Leavenworthia alabamica. Taxonomy (NCBI): domain Eukaryota; kingdom Viridiplantae; phylum Streptophyta; class Magnoliopsida; order Brassicales; family Brassicaceae; genus Leavenworthia; species Leavenworthia alabamica. The sequence goes on from KE156974.1 coordinate 28,156, forward strand.
AACATTCCTCTAGGTGCCGTAAGAAAGCTTACAGAGTATAATGCACAAAGAGATGAAAAGGTCCAGTCAATTGCGAACAGGAACGATGGAAGAGAGAATGGGAGAAACTGGGGAAGAGGAAGAGGAATGGGGAACAAAGAGCAGCAGCAAGAGAAGAGTAATGAGAGTAGCAACAACTCAGAAGTTAGTACAGAGGCTGATAATGGAAGAGGAAGGGGTAGAGGAAGGGGACGAGGTGGTGGGAGAAATCATAATCATAAGGATAGAGCTATGAAGAAACATATTTCTAGTATCTCTGGTTTCTAGAGGTTAAGCAAATGACAATACCACAATACCTTTTTTTGTTAATGGTTACAAAAATTTAATACTTGGTTTGATTATAACGCTTGTTTTGGTTTTAATGGTTTTATCATTACTCAACACAAACAATGCAATAATTACATAGTTAGTTAAATTGCCGCCATTATTTTAACCAATAATAAAAAGAGTTAAGGTTCATAATTGCGTAATAGTGAATCTTTGACCTTATTAATTGAAGTCAGTTCGTTTATAATTTTACGTGGAACTTAAATAATAACCCGACAATTTTTAAGTCACCTGAAAAAAAAGTTCTATAAACAAGATACTTCATTTTTTGCAACAATTTTAGAAAAGCCCCAAACTTTAAAATCTATTAACAAAACAATCCCACTTGTTAAAAACAAATTCAGAAAATTAACATTAAAAATGCTCCGAATCACACAGATTACAGATACATCAACTACATATAAATTGTCATCTTCATATAAATATAGCAGTGTTTGTATATAATGCATGATTAGTTTCATTATTTTTGTAGTGATCAACAATGTTTAGGGGAATAAAAAATAAAAATAATAATTGACCATATTTTTGTATGTAAATAAATATGATTTAGAACCCTCACTTAAACAATTTGGGTATATCCCTTGACATTTAATAAACTCATGTACAATTTAGGAAATTAACAAAGTTTGGGACTTATATAGTAAATATTGTAAAAAAAAAAAGAGTTATCAGAAGAATGAGGTCTTTCGTCTTCATCCAAAGACTCTGCCTTAAATCAGAGCTTCGGTCACGGTTTCCAAAAATAATTACGATCACATAAACATACAAAAGCTTGAGAAAAGAGAAAAAGGAGAAAGAGATATTAACAGCTTTGTTGCGGTTGTAAAGAAGCAAATCTGACAGTTTGCAGAAACAAGAGGGAGAGCAAGGAATCGAAGATTTGTCTTCTTCTTTCAGAGGAAGCAAACTAAATGCTATACTTTACTGAAGAGAGATAGAGAAGAAGAAGAAGAAGAAGAAGAAGAAAAAAGTGTGCATTGAAACTGAGTTTGAAATCGATCTCAGTTGGGTCTCTGCTCTTTTGATCTGTACAGAATTAAGCTTCTTCATTGTTCTCAAGTTTTGGGTTTTAAGGACCTGGGTTTGATCCTTAAGGCTGAGATCTTTCTCTTTCTCAAGAGGCTTCTTGGTTAATTTCGGGAAAGTTTCAAGCTTCTGGTCTGAAGGGTTGAATCTGGCAAGCTCCAGTTCGCAAGTAATTGAAGGATTTGAGCTAGGGTTTGTATTTTACAACAATCTTACTCTGTTACCAAATTGTTAAAACATTGTGAAATAATTTAGTGTCTTTAGGTTTTGTGTTAAAGATTTGACTTTTTGTCTTCAGAAGCTGACCCTACCTTATCAATTGTCCTCTAGCAATATCAACTAATGACTATTGCTTAGTTTCAGGTCGTTCAGTATTAAGACCGTCGACCTTCTGAGGTATATGTTTGGATTCATATGTGAGTACAGAGACGCACCTATTGGCCAGAAGTGAAGTGAATTGGCCAGAGGTCGTTTCAGTGTTCAGTAGTTAAGGGAAGTAGACATGCCTCCTTCGCCAGCATTGAGATGCTCTCCTGGTAGAGAACTTCTAGGGAAGAAACATAGAAGAGGAGACAGCATTGAATATGGGATATTATTCAGAGATAAAGACGATGATCTTGCGTTGTTTAATGAGATGCAAGACAAAGAAAGAGATAGTTTCTTGTTGCAGTCATCTGATGATCTTGAAGATGTATTTTGTAAGCTATTTTACTTGCTTCTAATCTTCTTTGATGTATGTGCTTAGATTAATTAAGATAACTGTGTCACCATATTACTTAACTTTTTGTTCTTCTATTCATGTTCAGCTACAAAATTGAAGCACTTTTCAGAGTTCACCATTCCTGTTCAAGGAGAGAGTAGCAGATTGCTGAGTGCAGAGAGAGATAAGAATGACTATGAATGGTAGCTTTCATATCTAACATTGATATATTTTGGATAACTATATATTTTTCCTATTGTTTCCACTGATTGTCTTACAAAGCTCACTGCATAATCTATGAAAGGTTGCTGACGCCTCCAGACACACCACTTTTTCATTCATTGGATGATGCACCACCATCAGCTACTGTTGTGAGAAGAGGGAGACCGCAGAGTCAGATTTCGTTATCTAGATCTTCCACGGTATTCATCTATACAAATTGTACAACACTACTGATTTCGCTTGCTGCATTTCCTAATTGTATGCATATGTGTAGATGGAGAAGAGCCGCCGCAGTAGTAAAGGTAGTGCAAGTCCAAGTCGCTTAAGCACATCACCGCGAGCTGACAATATGCAGCAGATAAGGGGAAGGCCATCTTCAGCACGCCATCCTAGTCCTGCGTCTGGTGGACGACGATCAGCTACCCCAGTTAGGAGGATTTCTCCTACTCCAGGGAAACCCTCAGGACCTATATCACGATCCCCGACCCCAACTTCGCGAAGGATGAGCACTGGGTCAACAACTACCATGACGTCGCCACCTGTCAGGGGAACTTCTCCTGTCAGTTCTAGTCGAGGCAACTCAACTTCACCCAAAATAAAAGTGTGGCAGTCAAACATTCCTGGTTTCTCCTTAGATGCGCCACCAAATCTCCGAACTTCTTTGGGTGATCGACCAGCATCCTATGTAAGAGGTTCCTCACCAGCATCCAGAAATGGAAGGGATGCAGTATCAACACGCAGCAGACAATCTGTTTCTCCAAGTGCTTCTAGAAGTGTCAGTTCATCTCACAGTCATGAGCGAGATCGGTTTAGTTCTCATAGTAAAGGCTCTGTAGTATCATCTGGAGATGATGATCTTCATTCTTTACAGTCTATTCCTGTACGTGGTTCAGAACGAACAATTTCAAAGAGAGCTAGCCTTTCTCCAAACAGTAGAACTTCTAGATCTTCAAAATTACAGTCACCTGGTTCAGCACCGAGAAGGCCGTTTGAGTCTGCTCTACGTCAAATGGTATATTTAGCAGCATACCACTCAATATAAATTACAGCAATCATAGTTTAACTTAATATAAATTCTGGTAATTTCCCCTTAGTCAAATCTGCAGAGATATGTGAAACTTTCTTTATGATCTACATTTTTCATGCAGGATCATCCTAAAAGCCATCATAGCATGTTTAGGCCTCTTGCTTCTAGTCTTCCTAGCACAGGCATCTATTCTGGGAATGGTAGTTCATCTTACCATCACCTTATGTTAGGACATTCTTCTGCAACAGTGGGGAGCAATTCAAGTTCTAGCCAAGTTACAGGGTTCATGATAGATACTAAAGGGAGTGGTTCAATCCCTGGATTTCAATCTGAAGTTGACAAATTGGCTTATCCTGATAAACATGGTGAAATAACTACCTTTGGCATGGTAGATGTATCGAATGAAGGTAGTAGACATGAGAGTCATGAGAGTTCTTTCAGTGATCAGATTGGTGATCTGGATCAAAGTTGTGCCGTTGAATGCGAGTCTAACGTGATTGAGGAGGTTAACCACCATGCTTCTGATGTTGAAAACAATTCTACCCATGGTAGTCTTCAAGTAGGAAATGACTTCTTAGAAGGGGTCGCTCTTGGAACTATGGAGGTTTGTGGTAGATGTGGTTCCCATTATCGTGCCACTGAAGCAACTCGAAGCGAGATAAATATTTGTTCAGATTGCAGGGAGGAACACAATTTTGCGGAAACAGATTCCCCTGGAACAACAAGAGCTCTTCATGAACATTCCCCAAAGCCGTCCCAGGAAACTTTTGATGAAATGAAGTCGTATGTTGAAAAACTTCCTGTGGTTGATGTGCTAGAATCGCGGCCTGTTGTTATGGTCGAGGCAGACATTGTAGAGACACAAGAAAACATTGAGCAGCATTATAATTCCCACGAGAAAGAACAACAATATCATCTACAAGAGAGCTCTATTTCCAGGGCTTTGGAAGAACAAAATGGGGAGACTCTCAATGACCAGGATGAAACTCAGTCTTCCACTGGCTGTGGTCTATTGATTATATGCTCAAAAGATACTGAAACTCAGCTTTTTGATAAGCATCATGATTCGAAGATTGATTCCACAGGAAGTGGAAACGTTCCTTTGCTTATAAAAAGATCAGTCAGTATGAAGTCACCCATTATTCAAGCTAATAACTCCAGTTGTTTTACCAAATCATATGAGGGCTTTTCTTATTCAAGGGATAGAAGTCTTAGTCTTAGAAGCTCCACAGAAACTGCTTCTGCATCTTCTTCTTGGGATTATGGTTCCTCTATAAGAAAGAACAGCCATGTACGACAACGAAGCGGGAGTACACTTGACATGGAGACTCATAGGTATGATATCAACTCCAAGTCACTGAGCACCATGTCATGTTCGTCTGGCGTGTCAAGCCATGTCTTGCAGACTCTAAATGGCATGCCAGAAGACAGTTTTGAAGTGCGTGATGCCCAAATGACATATACACATGATGAAACTCATCAAGAATCTCACTCTGAACTCCAAGATTTGGAATGTAAAGAAATCAATGTGATGAATGTTGATTTTAGTGAAAGCGTTGGATCAATTGGTACTTCCAACAATGCTGTCGAAGCTCTAGCAGAGCATTCGGTGATAAATGACAATGGAATTTGTGAAAACAGAGAGGATGTAGCCAATACTGTGATAAGCAACTTACCGGCACATGTAAGGAGCACATCAGAGTTAGGAGCATCACCTGACACTGAAGACTGTTCTCCTTATGATCACTCAGAGATTCAAGAAAAGGATGGTAACGAAACTACTAATAATGGTTCATCCACTGTAACAGGCTCAGAAATAGAACGCGAGAGTTGTGAACCCGAAAGTCCTGGTTTAGGGGCTCATGATGAAATTCCAGAGTCAGAGTGCAACCTAAAAGCAGTGGATCACCACAACACCTTGGCTCCTGTAAATGAAATTTTAGGTATTACTCGTATTCTCATCAGACAGTAGCATCTTACTGTGCTTTTACTATTGGTTTTTATATGTATTATTATCTTACAACGAGCTTTGCGAAAGTTTAGACGTGGCTTCTTGCTCTGTGCAGATGAGTCAACAGTACTTGTGGAGTGTCCAAGTCGAAAAGAGCCAAAGAGCCTTACACTTGAAGAAGCCACTGATACAATACTTTTCTGCAGCTCTATCGTTCATGATATAGTTTACCAGGCTGCAACAATAGCAATGGAGAAAGCAAATGATGTGCCAGCAGAAGAAGAAATATTGCATCCAACAGTGACAGTACTTGGAAAGTCAAATGCAAACAGAAATAGTTATGCACAAGGTGGTGGAACTAAGGCGAAAAAACGGAGAGCCAAATCCGCAAAAGCGAATGGGAAGCAGGAGAAAACAGAGGAGAAAGCAGAAGAGGGAATAGAGAATGATGAAAATGCAGGTGAAGCAGTGATGATAGGTAACGTTAGAGTTCCTCCTAGTAAAGGAGAGAACTTGAAACCTCCTCCTAAGCTGGAGTCAAAATGCAATTGCTCAATCATGTGATATGATTATGACCACTCTTTGATTTTATTTTCATTAGTAAATATATATTGTTGTTTGTTTATAAAGTTTGTTGTTGTTTGTTTATTATTTTTTTGAGATTTAGCATATATACGTTTGTTGCAGCTAATTTGTGAGAGGACAAACACAATTTTGGTTGTTGGTTAGTGGCATTTATTGTAAAGTTTTTGTTTTGATTTGATTTGATTATATATTTTATGGTGTAACTAATAAAACCTATAATGAGTTTAACCTTGTTACAAGATTGTATACTTAGTCTACAGTGTCTATTTGCTATGAGTTAAGACTTGTACATTGTAATGATGAGTTCTTTAGAGAACAACATTGAAGGGCTTTTGTGTTGTACTTTGTATCCACAGTTAATATTGTTATTTAAAGAAAGATCTGATAACTCAAAGTACATATACATAAACAATCCCAAAATGAGGAAACTAAACATATATTACATCTTCCATTACTTAAAGCATGTTTTGCTCCAAGTTCTGTCCTATACAAACATATATATTTTCATCCAAGACTTTCAAAAAAGAAATATATGTAAGTCTTGAAATGGAGATAACAAATTCAACTTTACATCAACTAAAGGTAAACTCAACACTGATAAACTGAGAAGCTCTTGCTTTTCCATAGAAAACTAAAAGCTCTTCCCATTTTCTTTCTCGAAGCTGATTTACACTGCGGTTTTGACTCTGTTACAGCAACAGAGAATCCTTCCTCAGAGCTTTCGACTTCTGTTGTATGTGGTTCTGTAAGATGTGTTTGATCCCTTTGCCTCAGTTCTCTGAATAGTGTCAGTAGCTTCTGTGCCCTCTCTTTTCCTCGTTGAGTCCCGTTTACAGAGATAGATACTAGAGAAGGTATCACTCCTTCTTGTAAAACCATCTGGCTACATACTTCACTGTGGTTACATAATATCAAAAGCAAAGAAACTGCTTGTTCTTGCTCATTTGGTTCACCTGTGTCAAGAATGGCTGTGAGGTTACTCACAAGGCCAGGTACTGATACCATCTCAGCTTTTCCTGCCTCATTCGAAACCAAATTTAGTAAAACAGATAAGGACTTCTCTGTCCATCGTTGCTCATCACTGACAGTGAGTGATTGAAGGGCTTTGACAATGTCAGCAGATAGAAGGGAAGCGATATTGGGAGGGTAAGTGGAGAGATGAAAAAGAGTGTGAAGTGCATCGACTTTACATTGGACTTCAGTCTCAGTCCAAAGAAGATTTACCATAAAAGGAACTGCTAGACTTGAACCTATTACAGGCTTTGCTTCTTCAAGATATGAGAGATTCAGATAAAGTGCAGTTACTGGACCATGAGATTGTGGATTACAAAGCATTTCCTCTAGTAGAGGAATGATTCCTGATACTAGCATCAACTCCTTGTTCCTGAAATTGAGTAAACACCAAAAATTTATAAGACAAGACAAGAACTTATAGTTTTGTACTATTACTCCATGAGAGGAAGAAACATAACCTGTTGTTGTCCACAGCTAAGTTAAAGAGAGCCATGGCTCCAACTTTAAGGGCTGAAGCATTATTTTCATTGAGAGCTGATCCTAGAAACTGAAGCAATGCTTCAACACATCCATTTTCTCCCATGATAATTCTGGCTTCTTCGTCATCTTTTAGCAATACTCTTATTTGTTCAACAACTCTGCATTTCTTCCATAAAGTATCCACTTCACTCAAAGTGGTCAACAACTCTGTACATCTAGTTGTAACTTGATCTTCTGATCCACAGGCTTCCTCTTTAATGGTTCCACTTTCTTCCAAAGGAACCACTTTCGCATCCTTCAACTTACAAGAACCAACACCTTTTGCTGATCTTGTGTTAGTGGACTCAGACACAGACAAAGCTAGCCTCCAATAGTTAAGGTCTAGAGACTCAGGTGGTCCATCAGGGACCTGAACACCATTTTGTTCACACCAGCTAGAAATTAAAGCCTTGACACAATAATTAGGAGTCAAGAATAGATGAGAGAGCTGCTGGTGAGTTTTAGGACATGTGTTGTGTCCATCACTAAACCATTTCTCAATACATATTCTCTCATATGTTTGTCCAGACGCGATAATGACAGGGTCGTACATAAGCTGCAATGATATAGGACACCTCAATTCTTCTGGTGGAACAGACATCTGCAAAGATTTCCTTTGGTTATTGCAAGATCTGAAGTTAAAGGAACTCAGTTTTGACAGCTGACGGTCAAAAGCACGGCCAGGGACATCATCAAGAGAACTCTGAATAGTTGGTGAACAAGGCAATGAACTACTACCCTGTGAATCATTATCATCCCACATTTCACTTCTAAAGAGCTTTGAGTATTTCCTCATTAGATGTAATAGATAAGCTACAATTGATTCTTTCCTCTTGTCATCCTCCATTCTAGCCCTCTCAATGAGTTTCTTGAGACATCTTCGTTCAGTGAGAGCTGCTCTTGAAGAAGTGATACCTAGTCTAGTAGCAGCCTGATGGAAAACTTCAAGTTCATTAGTGTCAGAAGCACTCTCAAAATTCCCTCCTTGTTGTAGCAATCCAATGATTTGATCTCCTATTTCCTTCTCTGATGGATCAAGTGAAAACTCGGTGTTCTCTAACTCCATCAAAATCTCCATAATCTGCAAAGTATTATGACATATGGATGTAAATAAAATCATTAAGTACTAGAGATATCGCAAGATACGAAGAACATGGAGTTAGTAGTACCTGAGATCCAATAGACTGTTGGACTATATCTTCAACACGCCTAAGGCTATCAGCAAGAGAAGATTTCGCCTTATCGAATTTGGAAACTACTGAATCTCCTGTTATAGCCTACATGTCAAACCAAAGCTGGTTAAGCAAGATAATGAAGATTCACTCTTAAGAAACTTTAAAGACATAAAATGAAACTTACTAAATAAAGTTTACTAGACTCAGTGCAATGGCGTAGAATGTTCTTAACTTTCTCTAAAACAACATGAAGTGAACACAAAGCTTGAATACCAGATTTGCTTCTTGGCCGAGCAGCTTCAAGAGACGGGAAAATAGACATGATCTTGCAGTAGATCACTGAAAGGGAATTGCACATTTCTCCATGTAGCTGAAGTGACCACAGGAAACTGTTAGTCACTGTTACACACTTAAACTAAAAGATAAGACATTACAAACCACAGGTTTTGTTTGTACATGACAAAATCAAGAAGGAGAAACAAAGCTGAGTGTATTAATTGAAACAAAGACAGATACAAATCGACATCAAGATACAGGATTTAAGCATTTAACATGTTCATCTATATAGATAGATACCTTGGCATCACCAGGGGCAAAGAAATTTTCTTCAACCTCATTAACATCCATTGCTTCAATAACTCGGCAGTGGTATATATCTCTATCTATCACAGTAGCTCTATGTCAGCTTAGGATTCAACACTACAAGGAGAGAAAAAAAGAACTCAAATCAGTGACAAATTAACCATTTTTCAAATTCAAATAAGTTGTGGCCATATAATATAGGGTATATATGAACAGAGTAATGAAACAGAGGGAATCAAGAAATATCAAATAAGATACTAAATCAATCTTGGTTGTCAAGAAACAGAACACAAAGAAGAAGATTCAAAAACCCCACAAAAAAATCTGGTTAATTTCCATAAATGAATACATAAAAATATGTTTTTTTTTTTGTTTGAATGGAGTGAAACAGAGGAGGAAGAAATTTACCAGACATAAATGATTGATCAGCTGTTGCATCAGATAGAAGTATACTTAATAAAGAGAAGAGCATAAATACATATCTATATCTACTTAAGATGGTGTTTCTGGGTAGTTTCCTTTGATTTTAATGTTTTCTGAGCTTTTCTCGATCCCAACAATTCAGAGTGAAGAGAGCTTCTTCAGCTATGGTTGATACTCTCCGATTTGAGATTTTTTTGTTTATTTCGAAGAAATAATAAATAAATAAATAAATAAATTAGTGAAAGATACGCAAGTACACCCAACAAAGTTTATTTTTCTTTCTTTTTTTTTTGGTCAAAATTTATTTTTCTTTCTTTATTTCTAAATAATATTCTTTGTAAAATAAAAAAAATTCTGTTATTCTTTACTCTCCATTTATTATTATTATCTTAAATGATTTTGCAAATTTTAATACTATATTTTCATTATATTTAGGGGGAGATTTTGACTATTAGAAGAAAAAAAACGTAAGATTCTAATATTTTATTTACATCATTAGGGAGATGTGATAAAAAAAATTTATATATAAATAAAAACACTGCTATGTACTGAAAGAACTTGAAATTTAAAAATAAAATAAATTTATTTTATATAGAAACTCAATTTTGGTCGGTTGATGAAATAAGATATTAAATAATATATAATGTGTGTGTGTGAAATAAACAGATATTGACTATTTATGAAAAACAAATAAAATAAAATAATTGGCTAGCAGAAGTAATGGGCAAGTCTTGCCCAATGAGAGGTCCATTTTTCACCGACAGCCATATTATGTAATAAACACGTCACCGCATTGTTTTTTCTTCTCCAAAGTCTCCAAACCTAAGTTGTGAGCTCTATTTCGTCATATATATAGAGTAATATAGTGTTCTCTTTATTTACTTTTTATCACTGAATCGTTTTACCTAGTTTGTTAGTTAAATTTTTAAATGTTTGATATGGTTATTGTTAGTTAAAGCAAAAAAAATTTAAATAAAAAATGTTTGAATCGTATATAGGAGGGAAAGTTAAGGAGATTGCCGACTTCGACGGCCAACAGTAATGTATATGTCGGCTATTTAAATCTTACATTAAATATCTTAAATTATAATAATACCTTCTCTTTAGTGTTCTTGAATCACTTTTATTTAAAAAAGAAAATTAATGTTGGTTTACATATTATTTGTTGCTAAAAATTCTTATAATTATAGCAGTTTTGGTAAAATTGATATTAAAATTTTAAAGTTGAGGTATTAGGCAATAGAAATTGGTAAGGTAATAAATTCCCACGAGTGGAAAATAAATGATATTTGTTAATTAGTTAGGGATCTATAGTGTGAATTTATTTAAGAGACGTATCAAATAGGTCAATGAAAATATATTAAAAACTTTTACACGACTAACAATTTAAACCTCAGATGTCGTCAAAGTATATATACTTTTAAAAAATGGTCTTACACAACAGAACAATGTGACAACAAGGTTCATCTTGTTTTAGTAATGGATCATCCTTTAACGTCTTAATCATATTTGTAATTAACAAAAAATATCATGTAGTAATGGTCACACGAACTAAGAAGCCTTCAATATTTTTTAACCAATTTGACACAAATATATAATTAAATGCTTGGAACTTATTTTTCTTAGTGAATAGATCTAACTAATATAGAAACTTTTACATTCTCTAGATTTTGTATGAGAAGCTTCTCATTGTTAGATACATCATGCAGATATTTCTTATGGAGTTACATGCAAGTGTCGAATACAATGGTTCATAACTGAAGAGTAACACTTTTAAATATCCCACATTGGTGGGAATAAGAGTCTTTGGACAAAATATAGGATAGTGACAATTTTTAACTTTTAATCTAGTTTTTGGTTAAGTTGTGTAACATTTTTAGTATGGTATAAGAATATATGGTTGGTCCAACAAATAAGTTTCTTACAAAAATGGTTTTACACATATGTGACACATAAATGATATGTTTTGTTGTGATATTTCTGATATATTAGACTTGAGTTGTTTCCGTTGGACTGTTTTTAACCAATATCTTGAAAGAATTTATTAAATATTTCACATCTCAAGAAGGTTTATTAAATATCCAAAACATTGGTCGGATATACATATATAGGATGTTGCAACCCCTAAATCTTGAGTTATCTTTTTGGGTTAAATTAGGAAATGTGAAGCTAATTAGAGATGTTTCAATTCATTATCTACCATTTCTTAGGAGTGTACCTCATTATATTGGTGAAAATATAAACTGAAACACAAATCAGTAAAGAGACTCAAATATATCAAAGAGAGTTGTTATATGACTTTCTAAGACATTTTACAAATGGCAGCTTCACCATCTTTGTAAAGCTTTATCAAATATGAGAAATCTAATGGATGCATCATATGAGTTTTCACACGTCATTGATTTTACTCTCATTTGCAACATCAAACGTGTGTGATCCTGCCATATCTTCGTTTCCTATAAAGATATAAATTTCCCAATAACATATATATATATATTGCCCTATGTAACCAATAGGGAAAGTTCAAGTAACTAACAATAACCAAACACAGGAAGTAGATCCAAAACTGTCGGCACTAAATCAGATCATAAGTGAACCATATTTGTAATAAGATTCCTTTCAATAAAAAAGGGCAAAAGTGGACAAATGAGTGACGTGGCACAATCTTAGCAAAACTTATAATCACCACCGTTAATTGTTGCGTTTGCAGGCACCGGAGGTATGGCGAAATGCCATAATCTTCCGGCGGCGTTTACTCTGTACTTCCGACATAAAAACTCCTCCGCAAATGTTTTCTCAACTCTCCGATTAACGTCGTGCAAGAACACGTGAGTGACTCCTGGTTTCTTCCGGTTCCTAGCCATAACCGCCGCTGAGAAAATCGCTGCCATTCTTCCCGGAGCCTCCGCGAAGTAACCTTTAGGAGCATCGAGCATTAAAAGATCCCACTCTGTATCGTAGAACTCATCGGGAAGTCCTGTGAGAGCGAGCTTACATCGATCATTTCCCCGGAGATAAGATTTCGCCGGAAAACAACTAGGTTCTGTTTTGTACGAACGTAGAAGCTTATCGGCTTCTTGAAGCTGTGTTCTATATCGCACGTGATGAGCACGAAGGAAAGGAGAGTCTTTAGTCACTTTCTGAAACCATTCAAGATCTTCTTCAAGGAACAAAGTTTTGCCACGTGGATTCAGAGAAGCCCACATAAGCGAGTCACGACCAAGACCAAACACGAGAAAGTTAGCTGGAGCGAGTTCTTTCAAAACATTGAAAGAGATTGAGATCTCAGCAAGATTCTGTTGTGGAACAACGTTAGAGGTTGCGTAGTGAACAATCGCTTGAAGCTGGATCGGAGTCGCTGCATAATCCGCCGCTGCAGCCACTGCTCTGCTTT
>KE156976.1:0-15987 GCA_000411055.1 Leavenworthia alabamica
AAACTTGCGTACATCCTCATCGGCTTGTTCTTTGGAAACAAGACACCGATTGACTCAGAGTTTTTAAACTCTCTAATTGGTGTGCCATCAACGGTCAATCTGATTATAAAAGAAAACAGAACATATTAGGTGTGACGGTTAAAAAAAGCTAAACAAAAACCCTAACTAGGGTTTGTAACGTGTGAAGCAAAAAACGTTAGATTGTAGACTTTACATGATTCTTTGAGGGTTCCAGAGGATTGAGTAAGTGTGAAAATTCGCTGTTGGATCAAACCAGAGATGGAACTGTTGCTCTTTATCACCTTTGCCTTGAGTGTAAACATTAGTGTGTAAAGTATAAGGATCTCCACTCATATTACCCAAGAACTCAAAATCTATCTCATCCCAAGTTGATCCTTCTGATTTAAGCTGCAAATTCCATAAAACACACACAATTATCAAGATTAACTCTTTGAAACGTTATATACAAACTCACATAAAACTCCAGTAAATAATAAATAACTTACGTAAAAAGTTGTGACAGTGCCAGCAGAGTTACCAGGAACAAGCTTAATCTGCATATCAATCTTTCCAAACAAATACTCTGTTTTAGATTGAAAGCCAGAACCAGATGATCTATCTAAGGAAAGAGAAAGAAGCTGGCCGTTGTTAAGTATCTTCCCACGTCCATTTCCCCAAGTTACATCAACGTCCTGGTTAAAATCAGCGGCAGAGACTGAAAACACCGCGGCTAGAAGAGCCGTGAATAAGAAGATTTTAAAAGGAGACATTTGTTAATTATGTGAGCGTGTGTGTTTAGGGTTTGGTGAGGAATGTGAGGAAAAGAGAAGAAGCAAGAGAGATATATATAGAGAGAATAGAGAAGAGTGGTTCAACAAAAGGAAAGCTAATATCAAGACAATGCATGCAAGATGTATTACAGCTGTTGTCTCGTCTCGAGTCCCTCTCCATCATTTGGTAAGCTGATTATTTTTTTATCGACGTAAGTATAAATCAATCTATACAATTATGTATACGTTTGAGGATATAACAAAAATATAGAAGTTATTTATGTTGGTAAATTATTATGTTATCACTTTTTCATGTATAGACTTCCCTTTGGTTTGAAAATAATACTATTTATATAATCTTTTGCTATATAATTGGTTACATCTTTTATTATTATATTTTTATACACGGAATTCAAATATGTTCGTAGATCTTAAACCACTAAGTAGAGGCCTATAGAAGGGTTTAGATTAGAGCTGTAGATGAGCATTACGTGTGGAATTGTTCGACTTCAAATTTTTGAAATTATTGATATTCTTAGTTTTGTATGTATCCATTGTTAGGGTCGTAACTGGACCATGCTTTATGGAATAAAACAATTTGCTTTGACTTGCAACGAAACTTTTCTAACATAAAGCTTTTTGTGCTATTTTTCTTGGGCGATATTATTGTGATGTGATTAAAAACAAATGTTGTTGTTACGTGAATAGTACGAGTTTAATTAGAGTATGGGTTAAAGGTTTTATTGTATTACCAAATTTGCAAGTAGCATCAAACACACGCTTTCTTGCTCCCTCTTGTTAATGAAAAGATCAATTTCTTTTGGTTGGTCACTAATTAATGAGACTAGTCAATAATATGTGGAACCATACCAATTGGTCCATTTTAAAAACTATATAAAATGCTAAAATAACCAAAAAGTAAAGGTGAATTATATACGTTAAATTAATATGTTTATCATGAAAATGGAACCTATGAAACCTACTTGTAATAATAACTTATGAGTGCACTCATTTATGGTGTGACTTAAACAATTCATTTTCTAGAATCATATTTTAATAAATCGTGCATGCATCAATTAGTGGTGTGACAGACTTATGATTATTATTATTTAGTAGTTTGGTTAAAGTGGTTTTGTTTTGTTGATCATTTTGAGAAATGTAAATTTATTACACATTTAACAAATTAAAACAAGCTAAACTTAGATAGAGGAAACCACAAATAAAAGAAATTTAATGGTGTCTATGAGGACAACCACTGATATTTATTGGAAATGACTCATAAATATGAGTGGTCCAAACTCAAAGCTTTTATTTTTTTTCTAACCAAAGCTATTTTCATCTTTATTGTTCATTTAAAGGAGCAAGCAACGTTTGATATTTCCAATTTTTTCCTATTTTTGTCTTCTGTTTTCACGCCAAAAAGTACTAAAAAATTGTCTAAATATTATCAAAAAAATCATATTGAGCTTTCACATCATTGCCAAATAATATCATAAAATTATAGAATACTAAAAATACAATTTGGTTTTAAGCAGTATACTTTTGATCGAGTATGAAATTGTAAGGACTATAAAATTTGGATAGCTACGTAATTAAAGCCAAGACTATTACTGGAAATTAAATAAAACTAATGAATATGATTCATTGGATGAATTCTATTGACATGGAAATTTTGATTTGGACTGCCTAACTAAACGTCAACTGGGTCCCACTATTCATTACAGCTGTACCATAACGAAATTAATTAATTAATAAGTGTAATAATAGGTCATAGTCTCATAGACAATTCTTAATCAGGTGCCTAATCTCTAACTTTTTGTCTGGTGGAATGTTAATCAGGAGCCTAATGTCATTATTAACTCAACCATATATTTATTTTCAAAACTTATTTCTCGAACAGCTAGCCATGGGCAAACGGATCGGATTATTCGGATCGGCAAAATCTGAAATAGATCGGATTCGAATTAGTCGGATATAGATGAATAAGTTAATCGGTATAATTTTATTTTTAATTAGGATTTCGGATCTGATTGGATCGGTATAAAATAATCAAGTTATTCGGTTTATTCAGGTTGTTCGGATTATTCGGATTAAAATTTAAATTTTGAAGTAAAATTATATAATTTTAATAGAAGAAATCGATTAAATAAAATTTTGGATCCGATTAATTCGAATTTTTTTTTGCATTGATCCGATCCGATTAATCCGAAAATTTTTTTCAGTTTATTCTGTAAATTTTAAAATTTCCGAATAATCCGATCCGTTTAATCTGATTAATCCGAATGCCCATGGCTACGAACAACTAAGGATGGTCTTGTCATATGATATGACTCATATCCAAGCTAAATTAATCCTATTGTATTTCGAAATAGTGTTTATTGATGAATTCGTATAGTTCATTTTTATGGGTGATGATTTCTTTTTCCTTTTTAAGTATGTGTATCACTATCACCAATTCAAAATTTTGAAAAGAAAATATTAAAGGTTTTGGAGAGTGTAATAAATAGAATTAGTCGGTGGATGTGTAGTCGAAAAAACAAAATTCTGAATGTTTTATATATGTTTGAGAGATCTTAAGCTATTTTAAAATATATAACATATAACGTTTATCACCACCATACAATGAACTTTAAATGATTAGATGTTTTCATAATATTGTATAACGTTATATAATACACTAATAGCTTGATATTTCAAAGTTACCCTGTAATAATTTTGATATTTCTGAACATAACTAAAAGATTTGTCTTGTACGTAGGCTGGTGAGTGATAACGATGGATTCGGCAATGCATGCACAATCCTGAAATATAGAGTTGTAGTCTCACCATACAACCACACAATTATTTTGAACCAAAAATAATTATTTGTTACAGAAAAAAATCGTGCCTAACTAATTATCTTTGTATTTTGTTCATAAAATACTTGGCTGCATGTCATTTTCATAAACAAGCATATCTCAATGGATAAGCGTAATTAGTAATTGGCATTAAATATTTTTGTTTGTTCATTAGGTCTCTTTATGTCCTTTTCATACTTGGTTATGATCATTGGCTAATAATAATATATTACGAATGTTACTAAGATCACTTCTCTTAACTCTAATCTTAACTAGTTAAATATCATTATTGTTATCATCCACTTGTTTAGATAACGATTTCACAGGATAAACATTAACAGATTTAATTTTTCAAATATTTTTAATTATTGCGAGAAACAAGATAAAGTAAAAAGTTACTATTTTAGTTAATTTTTGTTTACTTTATTTAAATAACGGGCTTACTAAAGAAATGGAATATATACAAATGTCCTTTAGGCCTAGTCTCTTATAAGCCCAATTACATATTAAGAGAAATGGGAACCAACACATTAAACCAAAATTTTAAACCGGATTGTATGAAAATTGACCATTATCCTCTTGTTTTTTTTCAGGTGACACTAATAGTCAATTTTCATACAATCCGAGCCTAACGCAAATAAATGATCAAAATGCCCAATACACTCAAAGTTCCTGATCTCTCTAATTGGAATGCCATCAACTGTAAAACATGAAAACAAAAGAGAATTATATAATATATCACATTTGGTCATTGTCAATACGGGTTCGACTCTTTGACCTTGCGCAAACCCTCTCCACCGCATAGAGGTTCCAACGATTTATAAATTAAATTTACCACCGGACCCAAACTCTCACGTAAAGTTGTAAAGAATAATAATCGTTAGAAATTGAAATATGGATATTAATTAATAATCGTTAATTAAACTTTAGAAACACTTAAAATTAAGAAATGCGTAACATATGAATGAAAGGCGGATAATAACTTTATGATGCACACATGTGCATAGGACTGCGCAATGTATATGGGAACCAAAATTTGTTATTCTCTGGAAAAATAAAATATTCTTAGTTTTCAAATTCTCATTCATGTATTTTTTCTTTATAGGTGACGATGATACCAGTTTGGGTATGAATTTATTATTACTTTTAAGTGAAGTATATATATTTTAATATTATGTTCGGATTCACATAGGTTGACTAGGATAGGTGGTCCGTGCTAAGTGCTAACCTCTGTATGGAACACAATTATATATATATTAAAGTTTCATTTTAAAATTTAATTAAATATAATGCCGAATGAGAATACTAGTTATAAAATACGTTCACCTATCACCACAACAAAAATATCGCACTGTTACTCGCCTCCATTCACGCTGAGTCTATCTGCTTTAACAATAAACAAAATAAAGAATAAAGTAGACGTTGAACCTTTGAAAATTACCATTTGAGCAACGTAACCAAGTGTTTTCATAATTGACGTACGCACGCAGTAACGTCACGAACTGTTTTTCATAGTTTATGAATCTTAAAAATCAAGAACAGCCAAAGGAAAATACTTATTATAAATTCTCATTAAATATCTTACACAAACACCATAAATGTATATAAAACAAATAGATTATAAAATAACAGATAAAAACCATATTGAGTTACAAAGACAATGCCATGTAAATTATTCACGAATCAAAGAAACGATAATTTAGCTACACTCTGGAGGAACGCCTCTAGGGAACCTATTTTTATCAGCGCAGTAGTTATAAACCATGTACTTTCTTTGTGCCCATATCATTCTTTTATGACCGTTCACGTCAACTTTATGAGTAAACCATGGAGCATTCGTGGGACAAGTTGTTTTACCATTAGCCCATACACATCCCTCTACATTGTAGTTTCTGTAGAAAGCAGTGAAAGGAGCTTTTGACCAATCAGTTTTCTCTAATCCTCCTCTTGTAGCCCAATGCTCAGCTTCCCAAAGACTTGCATATAGCATCATTGGCTGGCTCTTTGGGAATGGGACTCCAAGTGACTCCGCATTCATGAACTCTCTTATAGGAATCCCATCAACTGTAAAACTGAAAACAAAAAAACGAGAAATAATATTAAAAAAAAAAAATCTTGTTTCATGAGCTTATATATACTATATGTTACTTGGTTCAAAGGGTGCACTTACATAATCCTTTGGGGATTCCAAGTGATACAATAAGTGTGGAAGTTAACCGTTGGGTCAAACCAAAGATGGAATTGTTGTTCTTTGTTTCCAGAGCCTTTAGTGTAAACATTAGTATGTAGAGTGTAAGGATGACCACTTATGTTTCCCAAGAACTCAAAATCGATCTCATCCCATGTTGTTCCCGGAGATTTAAGCTACACAAAGTCATCATCATATAAGCAAGTGGTTTCAATATATGAATAACAAAACAATGCTTTGAAATAACATGTTACGTACATAGAATGTAGTGACCGTTCCAGCAGAGTTACCAGGGATAAGCTTCATTTGAACCTCAGCTTTGCCATAAATAAACTCTTGATGAGATTGGAAACCTGAACCAGAGGATTTGTCGAGCGAGAGAGATAGAAGTTTCCCTTCATTATCGTGAATCTTTCCACGACCATCACCCCAATGTATCTTAACTTCTTTGTGGAAGCTGCCTGCATAGACACTCACTGATTGAACTACAAAAAGAAACAGAACCAAGAACGTAAAAGAACTCATTTTATTAAATATCTAGAGGAGTGAGTATTTGATATCTCAAATGTATGTTGTTGGTGGAAAATGAAGGTAAGTGACACTAGTTTATATAGGATATGTGTCTAGTCGAATCACATTCACAGCTATTTAATATTATATGTTAAATTATTTGATTCGTTGTTTGCTGTTAACAAGTGAATCAAATATAAAATTATTTCTTTATTTCTTTACTTCTTTACTTTTTATCAAACCGACATAATGTTTTTACAGAACTGAATGGTCCCAATGTTTTGATGTGTCGGCAAAACGTTTTCGACTTTTAAAGTACACCGCCCTTGACTATAGAGTAGTTCAACTTTGGAACAGTATGTCAGTAACGGAGATACATTGAAAATATCCTAAAAGGTTGGGTTATTATACTCTTAAAATTTTAATTTAGTTTAAATTATATTTTCCTATCCTTTTAAACTATATTCATCAAATATTTATAGTAATTTTTTTATACTGTGACTAACAAATATTTGATTAAAAAAGTATAAAAATGTTGTAGTTAAATAAATTTATCAGACAAAATATATTAGGGAAAACAGAAATACAAAATTTTACATTTGAAATAATCGAACCATTAATTAGCCATTATACCTTTATTTTATTTATTCATATTGTTTAATATGATATTAACTTTTGTAGATTTTTGTAGATCCGCACTGACATATAAAAAGAAGAAAGGTGATTTAAAGGTTAATAATAAGAGAGTCATAGACTAAACTAGAATAATGGGCAGTAATGATGGAAATGGAAAAATTATAAAAATGAAACACAAAGTGTAAATTAGTGATTTACAATTACCTAAAAACTCACTAAATAAGAGAAGTTAAATAGTTTATGAAAATGAAATAACATTCATTTAAACGAAGCAACACAAAATTCAAAATTAATTTGAATGGTATATGAAATTTAGACCAAATTATACGAAAAAATTGAATTTAACGGAACTACATATAATATACCAAATATATATAAGATTAACTAAAATTAATTAATTTATATTATAAATTTGGGTCCAAAATGGAAATAAAAATCTGAGTCCAAATCCAAACTGAATAAAATTGTAATAATAATAATAATATAAACAAGGTGAATGAAAAGAAAAATAAAAGTAGATAAAAGGAAGTGAGGCAAGTCAGCCACAGCTGAATTCCTTCCCTTTTTTTTATTGCCGATGATCCCTTATCGTTAATTTTGAACTGTTTGGTTCTTAGATGCGTGTGAGAATGATTCCTAATCCTAAGAAAGGAACTGTGTAACATGTCCTTTGACCCTTTGTAACAATGTTATTTTCTATCGTAAATAAAGACGAAGTGTAGCTTTTCCGGGCATCCACAGGGTAATGGTCTAACTGCTTCTAAGGTAAGTTATTTACAGAGCAACCATTTAAAAAATTAAGAAATAGAGGTGTGTAGATACTAGTAAAGCAAGCTCTTTATTTGTTATGTGGGTCAGTCTTAGAGCATGCGTACTTCGTAAGTCTATTTTTTCATGCAATATTGCATAGGTTCTCTTTAATCCTTTAATTTTCATAATTCTTAGGGATTGGGTTTATTGGCTGAAACTCTTGTTGGGAGTTCACTTTTTTTATGCTGATGCCGATGGTGTTATATATTACTAATCTCTAAGTATTTGCATGACAGAGTCAGCTGTGGATACCTTATACTCTCGAATGGTATTAGCATGTGGAACCAGTAGAAAAGAAACTGCATTATATATCTGTCTAAGTCTAACGATCATGTCACAAGCCTAATAGGTAATGACCATTTTGATGAATCTTTAGTTGGTTCTTCCATCGTTAGACCCTAAGATTAAGAAGTATCAAGACGCTAAATACCGTATTTTCCGTGACCTCTACGTACAGAAATTGTCTCATGTCATGGATCTCATAGATCCATATGAGATCCATCATCACCCTAGCTCTTGTGTAGCCTGTCCTGATCAACAGAAGTTGTGTATGTTGAAGTGACTAAAAAGAGAAAGGAAATGAAGAAGAAGCTAATGTCTAAGAAGAAGAGTGAAGGTGTGAAGTTCTAGAGAAATACAAATGGGCCTAGATAATCAAAGCCCAACAAAAAGAAACCATTTTAAGTCCAAATAAAAGTAGTCTAAATGTCTTATTCTGATCACAATTCAAGTTTTATGCACAATAAAGTTCATTGACCTATCTATCTATAAGGTATAGAGCACTCTCCAACATCTTTTTCGAAAACAATATCCAACGGTTCACATTAAATTTAAATCTACATATATAATATTTATTTATCTATTTATCTATAGTCTTCTCAACCATTATTTATTTTCTTTCAAATCTCTATTATTTTACAATAACATATAACAAAATTAAAATATCATAACTAAGACTAATAAAAAAAACCTTGAAACAAAATTGATGAGATTGTTTGCACACCACAAACTGTAGTACCATCAGTTATATATTAAATGTCAAATGGTAATAATGTATTAAACCATCAGTATCCAAATAGAGCTGGCTTGACTTAGTTCCAAAAAAAATATCAATTATCATTTAATTACTGCAAGGAAAAGTTTTTTTTTAAATCCTCTGCCCCCAAGACTTTTGGGGTTGGCTAATAAGCCTAATATATACTATTAATATAAATATATAAGGTACCTACTATGCATAAAATATATGTTAAACACATATAAATTACTATAATACTTAGCTAAATTATTCACAAAATCTAGGAGTTGAAAACAAATTCAAATGTGGGTATCATAATCGAACATGTACACCACTTAATCATAGAGTTGACACTTTCGTCATTAGAAACCCTTATACGATTATTAAATTATCATACAAACAAAACTCTGTCACGCTTCCAAGCTTATATAAAACCAAGCTAATAACCCTTTGTTGAAGCTTCAACCGCAATGGCTCCTTCAAAGCAGATTAATAGTGTTTCAGTTGCTATTGCGGCTCTTATACTATTTGTAACATATTGTCAATGCGTTGATGCAGGCTATGCACAACAATTCATGCGTCCACAAAACGCAGCAAGATCTCAACTAAGGCTTAAACCTCTTAAATGGGACCCTAAATTGGCACGTTACGCACAATGGTGGGCTAACCAGAGACGTCATGACTGTGCTTTGATCCATTCCAAAGGACCCTATGGTGAGAATCTCTTTTGGGGCTCAGGTAATAGATGGAGTCCGGCTCAAGCCGCATATGGATGGTTGTCTGAAGCAAGGAACTATAACTATAGATCTAACTCATGCAACGCTGAGATGTGTGGTCACTATACGCAGATCGTGTGGAAGAAGACACAGAGGATTGGTTGCGCTCATGTGATATGTAATGGTGGAAGAGGAGTGTTCTTGACTTGCAATTATGATCCACCAGGGAATTTTCTTGGTATGAGACCTTATTGAGTTGATCCATTTGTATATTTATCATGCCAAAAGAGGTTGTTCATGTTTTTGAACTCTTTCTTTTTGTATACAATGTTTATTTTTTATTGGTTTAAGTTTAACGTGGAAACGAGAAAACTAAAACATTTTTTTCTTCTTATTATGCGTGTTTTTGTAAAGGCAATTTCTTTTGATTAATAAGACTAAACGAATAATATAAACCTCATATTTTTGGACCGTAAATTAGCTTATATGATATATCTAACCATATAATAGACATAAAAGTTTATATGACTCGTTGTGAATTGTAAGGCTTTTGTTGAAAAGAAGATATGTTGCAAGTGAATTTTTTAAATTTGACAGTAAGTAAACAGCATAAAAAGGACCTTTTCCCAAGAAAGAATAGGGCAAACACGAACTCTTAAAACAACAAAGCTTAAAATTATGATAAGGTCAACAAATTTGATAAAATGTTGGTTTTTGGGTTGTCATCCAACTGGAAGCATCAAAGAGATATGACTCAGTATAAGTGTGACATCATTTGACACTTGAATCACTCAAAGTACACCTAAGAAAATTGTATGTATTATAAGAAATAAATTAAGCCCATCAATGTGCTTCGGCCCTACCAACAATGAACTTAATGGGCTCAGTTGAGATGGATCCCTCACTGCAGATACTGGGCTGTGATCATTTGGATCATCAAATATTTTTCTTCGAACGGAGGTCCTCTTCCATATGAATATGCTATAGTTTTATTATTTACGTCAAATTCCTTTTTTTAGTCATTTACAAAATAAATTCAGATTCAAAAATTAATTTATAGCAAATTAACCGTTTTCAGTGGTGCATTTCCTGATCGACATTTCATAACTCTAACATGTTAACCATTTCGATTTAAATGTAATTACCAATGTTCTCTAGATTAAACTATAATGACGGGTGGAAGCATCCTTAATCTATTGTTTAAAGATTCATGCTTTCTACATTAGATCTGGGATCTGATTTCCAGAAGTTGCAAAAAAATTTCAATGAATTGCAAGTGCCGCGAGATGTAATAGATATTGTGAAAAAAAAACTATAACGATGGTGATCGGCTCCATTCATTTCGTTGAAACTAGAATTATCTGGATATAAAATCGATAACATAATTTGTATAGGGACAAAAAATGTTAATTTTGACCTAAATTTATGTAAAAAATCTCATTTAAAATTCGTGTCCCTTTAAAATGTAAAAGGTAGACCTTTATGTGGAGTCCCAAATGCGTCAAGGAGACTTCAACTTTATCATGATGAATGTATTGATTGCACAACAAGTCGGTCCTCTTTTATTGGTATAGTAACAAACAAAATTTTGAAATAGTTACTCAATATTTTTGTTTTAAGGAAGGGGGTATGGAACATTCAATGGATTTTACATAAGTTACAAAAGAATTAATCTGTTTTCTAATTTATAACTATGAAAATGTTACTATGTTGTCTGTGAGAAAATTGTGTGCCACTGAAAATATTAGAATTAATCAGACCATCCTATTAGATTTAGTTTCTCACTTTGCTGCTATTCATTTCTCTAAAAAACATAAAAGAAGGGTAAAATGGTAATAAAAAGACAGTAGGTCGACAAGAGTTGTACGTGGAGGTGTAAACTAATAAATGCAAAAAGCTGAAACTCTTTAACTTCTTTTCTAACTTAAAACACTTTTTTTTGGTCTCCACCATAAAACTATTCTCTCTTCTTTGCGTCAGCTTTTTTTTTTCCTCTCGCTACACGACAATTTCAGTTTTCTTAATGACCATATTTTGGATCCGATAACCCAAAGACCCGATCGTCGTCAGGTACATATGATTCGGTTTATAATCTAAAACCGCAATAATAAGATATTTCGTATTTTGGCCATGCAACCAAGTGTTTGAAGAACGCGGACTTGCGAGGGTCTATTCACCATTTCACCTAGTTGCTCAAGCGTTAGTACATGTTTGGATNTATACAACTGGCATAAATCAAAATACATTTGGCATATATCAAACTACTTTAGTTCGAATAATATATATCCTCACACAGTATAATCTCTTTAAATTAATACTCTTTAAATTAATACTCGATAAATTAATAAACATTATAAATTAATAAAATATTTCATTTTCGATTTAGGCCAATATAAAAATAACAAAATTCGATAATATAATAAGATAATAATTTTCTAAAAATCTACATGTAAAAATATGGTCCCAATAATATCATAAATTAATAATTATAAATCTTAAACATATAATTATAAATCTATCTGTATCCAAAAGTTGTTAAGAGTTCTAGACGCGATAATTATTTCTATATGTGTAATTGGTTCGAAAGATATCATATTATCGTCTTTAAATTTTCCATCATCATTAACGATAGAAAACACAACTTTTTCTACTCTAAAATTCTGAGCATGAATCATTTTTACCCGAATAGTTAAATATGCTATTAACATCTATTTTATTTCGATAAACAAGATTATTGATTACAACTTCAAGTTCATAAACGTTATTTTCATAAATTAAATTATTGTTTATATTTAATTTTTAAAAAAAATATTATAGATCAAAAGATATTTTTACAAATTAATAAATATTAAATTATAAATAAATTATTATCACGATAAATTAATAAAATAACAAAGTTCCAACATTATTAATTCAAAAAGTTTTACTGTATGTTTTCATATATTTATCATAGGTACATTCTAATATTGATAATTCGTCACACTATTGTGTCAAAGATAAGCTACAAATATAAAATATCATATACGTTTCAGCCACATGGGATATATCGTCTTTGATAAATGTATACTTTACCTAATCATAGACTATCGGTAATATTAAAATGAAACTATTCGAAAGTTAAAAAAAAAAAGTGTGGAATAGCCGAATAGGACAAGAGATGAGTATAACAGAGAAAGGTTTGGTGTAGAAAGGCTGCAAAGGAGTTAGTTAAAAAGTGAGTGAACTCTCGATAAACGCGTAACCCTAAAGGCAAAGCGTGCGTTACTCTTCCCTTTCTATACAAAATGATTAGGGCATTTTTAAAGCTATCTATTTAAATTTATAACAATTAATATAATATTTCATGACGATGGTAAAACCATGAAAAAGTAAATGTGACTCGACCACATAGATGGGTTTTTCTTATCCTCCTTGTATTGAAATTGTCAACAAATCTTGTTACTGAAAAAGAACATTTACATTGTTTTGTTCTCAATAAAATTATTTATGGAACATAATATATGTATTTTATTTTCCTTGTACGACTATTGTATTATTGGTTATGAATACTGAGTCTTGCATGAGTAGATTATTAAGTTTCGTAGACATATAACAATAATGAGAGGTTACAAATGAAATAAAGACAAAGTAGTTTGGTGTCGAAGCAAGAGTCACTTTGCACAAAAAGATTGTGTATTAAATGGTCTCTGAATTTATTGGGTCGGCTTGCACATTGGGACATGTGATAACCTTACCATTCTTGTCTCTGCATTTAATAATCTTTTATCCAAATAATGAAAAAAATGAGTTGGTAGCAAAATCATTTTTCAATCTTTGTAATTTATTTCCTTGTTCTAAAAGGCTGTCAAGCTGTCGTTCTGCATTTGGTTATTGGTAATCTGGTTTTCAAAATTTGTATCGAATTGGTTTAGGGTTATGTTGGTTTTATCATTTTTGTTAATATTTTGTGGTGTAAACAAAGAAAATTAAGAAGACAGAGTAGAGAAATTGACTTTGATGGAAAGACATTGAATCAAAATGATCGTGACACTTTGGATTTTATATCAATTTTAAATATAAAAGCAAGACTGGCACATGATCTATATATTAAAAACAGAAACTATAGTAGTTTGAAGAAATAATTCACTTCAAACTTGTACGCTAATTCTTTATTTTTGTTTTTTTTTTCTTTATTCCCCATATTTATGATATCAATAAATTAATTCAATGAAAATAATCAAAATTATGTTCTTCAAATCAAAAAATTTAACATGTAAAATTGTATCTGTTGCACAATTTCATCTTTTTTACTATTTATAATATAAATTAAATTAGAGTAATTCTTTTTAATATCATCATTTATATTTTATTAGATAAAATTACATTATTTTTTTAATTAGACATGAATACTATTTTTTATTAAAATTAGATTTTTAGTTTAATGTTAGGGTTGAGTATTTAGTGGTTGATTTTAGTTTTTTTTTTATTGTTTGGGTTTAGTATTTATTGTTTGGGTTTTATATAATTTTCCCAAAATATAATTTAATTTGTAAGTCAATTGAATTATTAAATGGTAATTTATTTTAAACCAATTTAATGGTATTTGTGAAAATTAAACCTAATTTGGTAGTAGTTAAAAGAATTACCCTATAAATTAATTTACATTAGAAGTAACAAAAGAAAAATTGCAACAAACACAATTTTACGTGTGTGTATATTTTTAGATTCAATGAATATAATTTTAATTATTAATTTTCTTTTATTTAAGATATTATAAATCAAATGAATGTCTCAAACTTTTTTATTTGGAAGAGAAAAAATGTCTCCAACTTGTAGTTGCAAAATTATCTAAGCTAACCAAGAGGTGAATAATACTTACATGTATTATTTGCTTCCTCTCTAATTCTCTATGTGTAAATATTAGTACTTCCAAAGTTCTAACTCAAACAAATGAAAATGAAAAATAAAAATAAGATAAAAGAGGTTTAACATCGGCGGAAAAGAGACAGGAGAGATAAAAAGGTGAAAGCTTTTTGTGTTGATTCCTTTTGCAGGGATTGCGTGTGATTTAACAGATTTTTCATTTTTAAAGCTATCAAGTTTTTTTCTTTCAAAAGGTAATAAAGAAACTCACACGTATTCACTGGCGCGTATTATTCACTGCCATACCTGATCACCACCTAAGCTTTTTCAGATGACTCCACTCTAGCGGTGGCTCAAATGATTTAAAGTTTTTTACTTTTTTTTTTATCTGTTTAGATTTGATCCACAAAACTGAATATTCTTAATTTTTTTAAAAATATTATAAATATTAGACATTTGTATTTATTATTTTTTTTTGTAGTTTTTAGGTATATAAATAAAAATATTCGTGTTATATAGGATGAAGATGGCTGTAAATCAATAGGTAATATTAAATTTTTTGAATAAAGCTTAACACATTTATAAAATATTAAATTATTCGGCAATTTGTCAAACATGTGTCGGCCTAATTAGTTAGTTTATACCTATATTAAGGTTGACTCTAAATTAAATATTAAATTATTAGTTTAATTTTTAAATTTTAGTATCAAATTACAAAATGTACTGGATAAAAAATATAAATTAAAATAGAGTTTGTTAAACGCGTTAACTGATTTTGTTTCATTTATCTGACTAGATTAAAACTTTATTTCATCATCAAAAGTCAAAAAGTTTGGTATCTTTTTTATTTTTTTTCACACTCATCTGAAAGTAGTAATTAATTTTCTTTTGTTTCAAAGGTTTGATTAGTAACATCAAATATCAATTCTAATATTTTCAAAATGTTTCTGTTATCTTGATGAAACTTGTATATTCAAATTCCTGATGATTGTCAAACCAGTGAAACAATATATTTTGAAATAGTCAAAAATTATGAATTACATAAAAATGACACTGAAAATGGAGAATGTTCTTAGCCATTTCTTCGTATTTATCATGTTTATTTTTAATCTTAAAAATTGTGGCTTTAATATGTCTACGGTACAACATGGTGTCGGAATTCACGAATATTAATTTGATGATAATTGGTTCTAAAAAACATTTTCAAACCAAAACTAATGACTTTAAGGTATTTGTCCTACTATAGCCGCAGACATAAAAGGGTATTTTCGTAAAACTCAAATAATGTTTATGTAGACCATTTGAAAGCTATAATGAAAGAGTTTTAAGTAAAATGATCCAATCTTTCATTTTCTTCAATTTCTTCTTTATCTTCGATTTTTTACCTTTCTGTTGATCGCTTTTGTTTTTATGTAAAAAGCAAACTTTTGTGTTGATCCTTTTTTACCTAATAAACAATTTTTCTCTGCATTTTTTCGTGACCACTTTTTTTCTTTGTTAAATTTTAATACTAATATATTGACGGTCCTAAAAAGTTCTTTATGCAAAGGTTTCTTCTTAATAAGATAAACAAAGCTGGGAATACCAAAAAAGAAAAATTTTGGTTGAAAAGTTTTTGAGATGAGAGCTGATTTGATTACAATACAGCAAACGCTGACGCCGG
>KE156976.1:16049-31566 GCA_000411055.1 Leavenworthia alabamica
TTAGCTGTTAAAGTTGAGCTTGAACAGCTTATTATATCGATTCTTGATGATCCGAGTGTGAGTCGGGTTATGCGTGAAGCTAGCTTCTCTAGCCCCGCCGTTAAATCAGCGATCGAACAGTCCTTGATTGGTAATTCTGTTACTAATTTAAGATCGTCACCTGGAATTATTAACCCATCTGCAATTGGGTTCGGTTATCGACCTGTGCCGACACCGGTTAACCGAAATCTTTATCTTAATCCCCGGTTACAACAACACGGCGTTGGGATGCAAAAGATGGATGAAGCGAAACGGGTCATTGAAATAATGATCCGAACCCGGAAACGAAACCCGGTTCTCGTCGGCGATTCAGAACCTCAAATTCTGGTTAAAGAGATTCTCGGAAAGATTGAGAACGGCGAATTTTCAGACAGTCCACTTCGTAATTTTCAGGTGATTTGTTTAGAGAAAGAGTTAGTTTCACAGTTGGCGATGAGGTTTGGTGAAATCTCCGGTATGCTAGAGACTCGGATAGGGAATCAGGATTTAACCGGGGGAGGCGTTGTTCTTGATCTCGGTGATTTGAAATGGTTAGCAGAACATCCGGCGGAGAACGTCGGAGCTGTGGCGGAGATGAGGAAGCTTTTAGAGAGATTCAAAGGAAGGTTATGCTTCATTGGTACAGCCACTTGCGAGACTTATCTAAGATGTCAAGTTTATTATCCTTCAATGGAGAATGATTGGGATCTTCAAGCTATTCCGATCGCCGCCAAATATCCTCTTCCGACGATATTCCCAAGGTGACTTCTTTATTCAAACTGATTTTTTTTCCGACTAATTAATACTAGTTGGATTAAGTTTTTTTTCTTAATGTGTTTTTTTTATTAGGCTCGGGAGCAACAATAACAATAACAATCCTATGTTATTGAGCAGCAATATTGTCTCAACTGAATCGATAACTCCGACGAGAAGCTTTCAGATTCCGATGGGGAAAATGAGCTGTTGCTCTCAGTGTCTGCAGAGTTATGAAAACGATGTTGCTAAGTTAGAAAAATCTTTAACCGAAAATAACCGGTCAGTTTTGCCACAGTGGTTACAGAACGCTAAAGCTAACGATGATTGTGACAAGAAACTTGTAAGTAATTTGACAATATGTCTCTCAAGATATTAAGAAAAGAGAATGTGAAAATTGAATTTTTGTTTTGGTTTTGTGTAGACTAAAGATCAACAGCTTGTGGAGTTGCAAAAGAAATGGAACGAATTGTGTTTGCGTTTACATTCGAATCCATCACCTTCGTTGTCTATGTTGAAATCAAACTCAAGAACGGAGATAACTCCACCGGGGAGTCCTGTCGGGACAGATTTGGTTCTAGGAAGGCCTAACAGAGTTTTAACCTCACCAGACAAAAATACTCGAGAGTCACGTATTGGAAAGCTAGGAGATTCGTTCGATATGGATTTATTCAAGAAGCTACTAAAGGGCTTAGGGAAAAGCGTTTGGTGGCAGCATGACGCAGCGTCTTCTGTAGCAGCAGCGATCACGGAATGTAAACACGGGAATGGGAAATCTAAAGGCGATATTTGGTTGATGTTCACAGGTCCAGACAGAGCTGGGAAGAGCAAAATGGCATCTGCATTGTCGGATCTTGTTTCAGGAAGTCAACCTATAACCATCAGTCTTGGTTCTGGTTCCAGGACGGATGAGGGTTTAAACCTTCGTGGTAAGACAGCCTTGGATAGGTTCGCGGAAGTGGTTAGGAGGAATCCATTTGCAGTTATCGTAATGGAAGACATTGATGAAGCGGATTTATTGCTATGTAACAACGTGAAGCTAGCAATGGAACATGGGAGAATCAGTGATTCGTATGGGCGTGAAGTTAGTTTAGGGAACGTCATTATAATCCTTACCGCAAACACATCGATCGGTTCTGCTGAACGTATTGTTCCTATTGATGAAAGAAGACTAGAGACTTTGGTAAGCAAAGGATGGCAATTAAAGGTCTCTGTTTGCAACAGCAGTAAAACTCGAAAACGGAAACCGAATTGGCTTTGTAGCAACGATGATCAAACAAAGCAGAGAAAAGAGATCTGTTTCGATTTAAATGAAGCGGCTGAATTCGACTCATCAAGCGATGTAACGGTGGAGCACGATCAAGAAGATAATAGTAACCTTGTTCACAAGTTAGTGGCTTTAGCAGATGATACTATACTCTTTAGACCGGTTGATTTTGGTTCGATCAAGAGCAAAACTGCGGAATCTTTAAAGAAACGTTTGTCTAACGGTCTTACGGATGGAGTAACGGTTGAGATTGAAGACGATGCTTTGGAGAGAATCGCCGGTGCTATTTGGCTAAGTAAGATTAGCTTAGATGAATGGATTGATGAAGCAATGGGATCGAGCTTAAGTAGTGTGAAATCTCGAGTATCTTCTTCGGAAGATTCAGTGATTAGGATTGAGGTTGAAGCTGATATGAATGATAGAGACTCCGGAGGTTATCTGCCGAGTAGTGTCAGGACGTTGATCATTTGAGTTTTACTTCTTCTTTTTTTTTTTACCGGTAAGGGTAGATTCGTAATTATGAGAATTGGTGAGGGTAAACATGTAAATAGCATGGTGTCTCCGATCCGTCTTTGGCGGGGTGGTAAAGAGTTCGGTAAAACATTTAAACAGTTAAAAAGGTTATAAACTAGCTTATATTATAAAAATCAACGGCTGAGAATAATTCACAGGCTTTATACATAAAAGTAGAAAGTAGATACTTCCATAAAAAAGATATAGAGGAATCTCAAGATATAAAAATGGTGAAAAATACGAGCCAAATTGATAAAAACTAGAGATTTTATAGGGAACATAGTGGAATGGTTCTCATATTCAAAGTTACATTTGATTATTCCTTAGTATGTTTCTTCTTGGAGTTTTGTGGAATACATTATAGTCTCTTAGCAGATCTAAATTTCATAAAAACTATATTATAAGTTTTGTAATATCAAGGGACATTAAATTCAGTAGAAAGTTGTACTTATTAAATATTAGGTGGGTTCGGCTAGTGTGTGGTTTGTCTTTATTATACCTTTTTAGAATGAAAGCAGCAAATCCAACCACTCCCATAGACAATATAAAAATCCTTAACCTATATATGACTAGTATAACTCATAGTATCTTTTATGCATTTATATAACATGTTAATTGAAATTTTTTATCTTGGTTTTATTCTTTTGAAATATTTTTTAGTGGATGAATAATATCATACATCGGGTATGTATATAAAAAGACTAAAACTAACATATAAAGTATATTAGTTAATCCACTAGTTAATAATTAGTTTTGAATTAAAAACTCGTAAACTTTTTGTATAGTTCCATAACATACTCCTTAAACCTCGAATATCATTGGTCAACACACGGTTTAGAGATATGTGAGTTCAAAACAAATTTGAAAACTACCAAACCGGTTTAACCAAAACGTGTTCAAATTGTAAAGCGGTCGGACGGTCCTTTTTGCTCTTGAGGTCGTATTTTGATTTATCATTGATGTCTGATGATGACCATTAATTCAAAGCCACAACCTACAAACCGGTCAACCACTGGTAATAAATTCAAACCTAACTAACGTATGATAACAAAATGCAACTAGGACATTTGGTATATATAGTGATCTAAACTACATTAGGACTGTTATATCGAATTTTAAAATCTTATCCGGTACATCTACTATTTAGTTATATAGAGGGACATGCATGCCAAGCCAGTGCACATGGTCCATATGCATATGCATATAGATATATTTTTATTGGATATATGTCTATTAAATTCAGAACTGGTTTTCAAATACAATATTGTACTAGTTAATGAAAATTGATCTTCAACACAGTTTATAATTTTGAGATATTGCTTTTTATTTGTTAGACAACTTCTTAAGTTTACAAGATACATTTTGAATTATTCAGATCAGTTTTTTTTGCTGCAATAACGTGATTTATGTTTAGCTTTATAAAGTCAAATATTATCCGGTTGGACCGGTTCCCTGCTAGGCTGCTAGAAATTTTAAGCCAATGGCTCCAAAATTGTTTATTTTTCTCTTCCTAATTTGTCGTTTTAGATGACATAATAAAGAAGTAATATTAGTGGAGGATAAGGCTGACGTTTTGCCAGTACTTAGTTTATACATAACTAAAAGTATATCCAGTATTATAAAAATATGGATCTGTTTGAAATAAAGCAGGTCTTAACCTAATTATTGACAACAAATAATTGAGGGAATATAATTTAATATTATTTGAAATATAAAATTTTTAGCCAAAGAGAAGCACTATAACAAGGAGAGAAGACAAACCAAAACATGCCTTTATATCATTCAATTATTTAGTTATATATATATGTAACTTACTGTCTCTTTATCTTTTTGGTGGATTTGCATTATGTCTCCTCACTTCATCTAATTATACTAAATGACAAGTAATTTTTTTAAAAACTGCTGCATTATCCTTTCGACACGTCAGCTTTTATATACGTGTCAATCTCACAATTTTTATATTATTTTAATATTTTCACACAAAAAATTTACATTTATTTTTGTTTAATATTTAATCCTTTTTATTAGGGATTTTTAACTTCCACAAAAATAGCAGTATTATTATTATTATTATTATTAAACTTCCAATTTTCCACGATTACCATGTTAATTTAAACAAATAAAAAATTAAAACAAAAATCTTCTATAATTCCAAGTTTTTTTACCACTAAAACTAATTATTGAGAAAAAATAACAATTCATCCTAAAGATATTTAAATTTATCATCTTAAAACCCATCAAAATCAAAACTTTCTCTCTAAACAATTGTGCTTGGTGTCTCTCTTTGAAGAAAAAAGTGTAAATTGCATAAGAATGGATATTCTTTTATGGTGAGTTTTGTTTTCAATTCCCATTAAATTATTTCTCTTATTAAACACTATACATATTTAAATTTCAATGAATATGTGTTTTATTTGAATTATTTCATTTCTAAATAATAATTTTAAAAATTTTAACAACTAATATGCCCCTGCATAGCAGGGCCATGATGCTAGTAATATATAAAAGACATGTAATATACTTTTGTTAAGACATGTAAATTGGGGTTATTTAATTTTTTATTTTAATAAATTTAAATATATTCTTAAACTACAATAAAATCATGTTATTCAATTATATATTTAAAATACAATAAAATACATTTTTAATGAATTAAATATTTATTTATTAGTTTCAAAATACATTAAAACCACTGTTAGTCAATATTGATTGTATTTAATTACATTTAGATTTAGGTGGGTTTTTCAATTTTGTATTTAATAGATTTTA
Organism: Leavenworthia alabamica; assembly: GCA_000411055.1. Lineage (NCBI taxonomy): Eukaryota > Viridiplantae > Streptophyta > Magnoliopsida > Brassicales > Brassicaceae > Leavenworthia > Leavenworthia alabamica. The sequence goes on from KE156976.1 coordinate 21,370, forward strand.
TTGTATTTTTAAATACAATCAAATCCTATGTTATTTAATTATGTATTTAGAAAAATACAAAAATACATTGTTATTGATTTAAGTATTTGGTGGTTGATTTTAAAAGATATTAAAATAAAGTGTTATTCAATATTGATTTGCATTTGGATTTGGATGTATTTATTGTATTTATTTTTTCAAAACATGAATAATCAAAATACCATCATTTTAGATAGTATTTTAAAATATTTCTTAAACTAAAATACAGTAAAATTATTTTCAATCCTAATTCAATAACAACCCTAGAGATATTTTAATATATTTTTTCTCTAAAACATGAACAAACAAAATATCATCATTTTAGATAATATTTCAAAATACATCTCAAACTTAAAGGGGTGTTATTCAAACTAGATTTGAAATAATTTTGATGTATTTTAATTTTGAAGGTATTTTGAAATATTAAGAGAAATGATGGTATTTTGAAGGTATGTTGAATAACACTAGTTTTTAATGTATTTCAAAATCAACAAACAAATGTCTAATCTAATAACAATATATTTTATTGTATTCTTATAACTATATAAATGAATAACACATAATTGTGTTTCTAAAACACAATCAAATCTATTAATATATCAAATTCAATAACCCCACATAAATACATTAAAAACATTCTAAATCTTAATTCAATAAAACTCTCTAAAAACAACACATTAGTTAACAAAAGGGATAATTCATCATTAATAAAGAAAAAAAAAATCAATAAGTTATGCATTGTTGTGAAAAATATTTTTTTTAAAATGGATGCTGGCAAAAAAATAGAAACTAAGCAAACAAAGTTTTTATATTCGCATGAGATAATAAACATTTATATGCATAGTAATCATATTATAGAGTAATTCATATATTTGCTCTCCTCGGTCCATTATTTATCAGTATCTCTCTTTCTTTCCTTTACTTTATAGTCGCTTTCAAAGCTTCAACTTGCTCATACACCAAATATATAATACCAAAACAACAACAAACAAAATAATCATAATTCCTCTAATAATGTCTTCGGATCATCACACACCGACGAAAGATCCACCTGATCATCCATCTTCTTCCTCCAACCACCACAAGCAACTACTTCCTTCTCAACCGCAGCAACCACTCAGCCGCTACGAATCTCAGAAACGCCGTGACTGGAACACGTTCATCCAATACCTAAAATCACTGAATCCACCGCTGATGATGTCTCAATTTGATTACACGCACGTGCTAAGTTTCCTCAGGTACTTAGATCAGTTCGGTAAGACCAAAGTACATCACCAAGCTTGTGTCTTCTTCGGACAACCTGACCCACCAGGACCGTGCACGTGTCCTCTCAAACAAGCTTGGGGAAGTCTAGATGCTTTGATAGGACGGTTGAGAGCTGCTTATGAGGAACACGGTGGCGGGTCACCCGATACGAACCNAAGCAAAGGCTCGTGGGATTCCGTACAGGAAGAAGAAGAGAAAGAAGATTAACAACGACGTCGTTGTTGTCAAGAAAGATGTTCCAAACTCTTCGAATCCTAATCAGTCGTCCAATTGATAAATGATGAATTTATCATATAAATTTTTTACAATATAGGTCATCAATTTTAAGTTCTTATTTTAAAATTTAAATTTAAAGTTTCGTGTGATACTTTGATTATAATTATTTCCTCTGAATAATTAGACCAAAACCGGAGAACATATTAATAAATCTATTTTATACTAATGAGTTCCTGATTTTCCTGATTGATTTTAATTATATATATGCGTGTGTGTACATATATGATTAAGATAATATGATAATATCTAAATGATGCAGTTTTTGTTCATTATAAAATATTTGTGTGTCCCAATTGTGAATGTATTTTAATGACATACAATTTATATACTTTGCATGGATCATAATGTATTATCATATATTATAAACCAGACACACAAGTAGGTTAATCATATTTTTACATGTAAATAATTAAACATTAGTTTTATGTGTATATGCACACGTATACAAATACGTTCATGGATTTATTGTCACGAAATACGAATTTTGTTATATCAAAATCAAATGTAGCTATATAGAGTATTAGTCATTGACCATAGTATGTACGATTTAATTCTGTTGGCTTATAGTTGCTAGAGGAATATCAGGATAAGATTGTTTTATATAATTCCAAATTGCTTTTTTCATTAAATGCGATTTGTGAGTTGAAGAAACGATTAGTTACAAAACTCATGACGTTTTGACCTATCATATAAACTAGTAGTTGCTATCAGGATTAGTAGTTGATATCATATATTTCATCTATCACATATGATATATAGTTATATATACTAGTAGTTTCTGTCAGGACTAGGCTTTATAACCTGAACCCATCTTTTGGTTTCCTCGAATCGTGTAGTAAACGATGTGTTGAAAATTAGGGTTTTAAAAAGGAAAAGAATTCAATCATAGATGTTGATTAATGAATATAGTCAAAATAGTTGATTATAAATTACGTGTGATAAACTCATGTTATTGAATCTTATATTTATAAATCAAGTTTTGTTTATCTTGAAGTTATTTTTACTCTGGACACAATTCTACAAAGAATTGAAGTTATTTTTACATTGGGAACTTGCATCACCCGTCAAAGCCTTTTGTCCGCCCCTGCCTGTTAGTTAAAATATTCCATAGTGAAATAACAAGAATGTATTAAGATGTTGAAATGAGTTACAAATTGATATTCAAAGTATACAATTTAAAAAAACACATGTGGACTTGATTTTATTATGCAAAAGATTGTGTGGCTTGTGGGCTGAGCATGTATAAGATGTGGACAATATAAATTTTGGGCTTATACGATTGGAAACTTTTAGTAGGCAATAAGCCCACTAAATGATTTAGTGAGTGATCAAATATTTAGATTTTTATGAAAAGACTGGTAAGTGAGAGTGACCTATAGAGTACCGAAAAGAAAACAACAGTTGTGTTTGTAAACAATGTTTCACTAAAATACAGTTGTGTGCTTTTGGGATTCAAAGACATCTCTCAGAAATGATATTTATATCTAATTATACTAATTCATAAATAAATAAATAAAAAAATCTAAGGCATTCTAGCTTTGACACATTAAATTTTGCATACATGTTATACTCACAAAATTTACATATTTTAATTATATATATTTTAAAAAATTAACACAAATTTCTTTTAATTTTTGATAAAAAAACTCAAATAAATCTCTATTTTTTCTCCCACTATTTCTATTTGTTCTCCCATAATTCTACGATTCCTATTTTTTTTAATTAAATTTCTATACATTTTTCATATTTATTTTTGTGTATCTTTTATCTATTCATGAAATTTTTTTAACTTATAATTTTCAATACTCATCTTCTTTCTTCTTATATTCTTCTATAAAGTTATTTACATAATCAATAAAAAAACAATAGATCATATATCTTATTTATAAAGTTCTATTTTAAGATGTTTACTAAATTTATGTTTATAAATTATGGAAATGAAAAGTAATTTATTCCTATATTTTTGTTATTTTTTTCTGGTTTAATTTTCTACTACTGAATATTACTTTTTCTCTATTTTTACTAATAATTATTCTTAATATTTTATTTAAAAATTATAAGTTATAAATTATACCGTGCATGGCAAGGGCTTAATACTAGTATTACTATATATAGCTCATGGGCAAAGATATACACATTTCGCAATCAAAACATTGCTGCGACAAATTTACAAAGTATAAGGTGCAGATTTTACAACCGGATGTTTATGATAAACAAAGCTGGATGTTTACAACCGGCAGTGAAAAAGAAAGAAACTCTTATTACTACTTCCGAGTGGATCCAAGTGAAACCTAAAACTGCTAAAAAGTCAGGAACAAAACTGGAAGCCGGTGTATTATCATCTCGGAACAGTCCAAGGAGGTATATGTATAGACATAAGACTGGATAATCTTCAAGTTGATCAACCTGCTATTGATGTGAAACAATTAGATTCAGACTCTTCAGATATTAATTTTTTGGAGGAGAATTTTGATGATGCTCAGTTTGTGAAAGAGTTCTCACAGAGACAACAAAGAAATGCTAGGGGCAAGGACCCCAAATTATCTCAATAAATGTGTACCATTTTTTGCTAGAATGTGCGAGGTTTTAATAAAATTAGTCATCGAAGAGGTTTTAGAGATTGATTTAACATCAACCAACCGATTTTTGGGAGTATAATAGAAACCCATGTGAAACAGCCCAAGCAATAAAAGTTTTTGATGACGATAATGCCGGGCTGGTTTTTTGATAATAATTAAGTCTTTTCAGATTTGAAGAAAATATGGATTATGTGGCATCCTAGTGTCAAGGTGTCAATAATATCTAAATCGCTCCAAATGGTTTCTTGTGAGGTAGTGATGCCAGATTCACAAGTAGCGATTGTTGTCTTTTTCGTCTATGCAGCAAATGATGAATAAAAAATAAGAGAGCTATGGCAAGAAATTATTGATATGTCTGTTAACCATAGAGTTCAGGGCAAAGCTTGGTCTGTTATTGGCGATTTTAAATTTTTAACCATGTTTTAAATTCTTATTATCATTCTTCTTCCCTCAATACAAATATGAACTTGCACACCAGACTGTTCTGAGATTGTTTGGTTGAGGCAGAGGTTTCAGATCTTACCTATAGGGGTTGCAACTATACATGGTAGAATAAAAGAGCAGGTAATCATGTTGCAAAAAAAATAGATAGAATCTTGGTCAATGAAGAATGACATTTAAATTTTCCAAGATCATTTGGGTATTTCGGTGAGCCAGATTTTTTGGATCATGCCTCTTGTTGCATCACTCTAAATCCTCTTGTCCAAAGACAGAAAAAAACCCTTCAGGTTCCAGAATTTTTTATTGAAAAATCTGAACTTTGTAGATTTTATCGCAAATTTATGGTTCTCTTTTAATATCGAGATATCCGCAATGTTTAGACTTTCAAAAAAGTTAAAAGCTCTTAAATCCTATATAAGAGCTTTCAGCAGAGAAAACTACCCAGAGCTAGAGAAAAGAGCGTAAAAGGCTCACAAGGTGGTTATTACTTATTCATATGTAGAATCAGGTTCTATCCAACCCCACATAAGCTAATGCTCAGTTGGAAAGAAGAGCAAATGAAAATGGCAAACTTTGCTCCATGCTGAAGAGTCATTCCTATATCAAAGATCCAGAGTCACTTGGGTAAGAGAAGCTGACTTGAACACAACTTATTTCTACCGCATGGCTGCTGCAAGACAAGTTATAAACCATATACACTTCCTTGTAGACAACTTAGGAAATAGACTCGAAACTCAACAAACTATTCAACATCATTATGTGGAGTATTTGGCTAACCTCCTTAGTGGCGCTAAACCTACACCACAGTTTGATCAAGTTGACTTAGCAGATATTTTGGAGTTCAGATGCTCATAGTCTTATCTAACAATACCAACTACATATATTTCCCAAATATTCAACTACATTATTTAAACAAATTTTCTATTATTTCGCGATTTTCAACTACAATAATATAAAAAAATATTCCGTGATTTAAACATATAACTTAACAATAAACAAATCTCTAACAATATCAACTACATCATAACAACAACTTTTTAAAAAAATCGTTAATCTAAAACATATATCTTAGCAATATATTTAAACTTCACTAACAATATCATTTAAATATATTCGTCGAAAATATATTCTTTATTTTCAAATTTCCGATTTATTTCGATTAAATATCTCTAACAATAAAAAATAATCTCTAACTAATATATATATCATCATATAGTATCAATCCTATACAGGGGCGGACCTACGGTAGTAAAGGGTGTGGCACGTGCCCCACTCTGATTTGATGTTTTTCTTTAATAATTACTATTAAATTTATTAAATATCCCTAAAGTAAGCATTAATTATAAAAAGTGCCCCATACTTAAAATGTGTCTAGGTCCGCCACTGATCCTATACCATCATTTCCATCGAACACTATCAAAAGATTCAATGAATACTTCAATGTCAATTACTTACTTTTTTGATATCAAACCCTTCAAAACAAACTGACGCATTCAAGTGAAGATCTTCCATTGCTGAAAACAATACACAAAACAATATGGAAAAACATTGGAGATGATTTTATCAGACGAAAAGATAAATTAATACAATAAACTGAATACATTTATTATTAAAAATATAATTTTATACATCTAAAAGCAATTATAGTAATGTATTTTTCTGTTTACTCATATACAAGAGCAAAAGATACATGGTTGTATTAAAAAAGCTATTGTGAACAAGTTTCAAAGTCGAATAAAGAAAAGAGAACGGAGAATCATTGATACTTTTGGGTTGACTCAAGTTAAAGGACAATACATGGTTACTGATCATGCTTTCAAATTAAATTTTTAACATCAACAATTGTTAATTCATGTGTATCAATTTCCAAACGAAATGTATATTTCATTATCGGAAAAAATGTTAAAAAAATTGCAAACTTTCTAAATATCGCCAAATAAAGTCTGAACTTACAAAATCGAAAAATAATCTCCGTTTTTTGGTTGACTTTTTAATTAAATACAAATTTTTTTGTTGACCGGCCAAATTAGGCCATCCATTAAATCGATTAACGAAAGATTATGATGGGGTTAATTAAACCGTGAACAGTGTATTTATGTTAAAACACAACCGTTTTACTCACTCACAAAACGACGTCGTTTTATAACATATCAAAAATTAAACTTAAAAATCCCCAAATCNGTTTACTTTTTGCGAGTGAGTAAAACGGTTTCGTTTTAACGTAACAACACTGTTCACAGTTTAATTAACCCCGTTATAATCCTTCGTTAATCAGTTTAACGAAATGCCTAATATGACCGGTCAACGAAAAGTCTTGTATTTAATTAAAAAGTCAACCAAAAGATAGGGATTATTTTTTGATTTTGTAAATTCAAGGTTTATTTGGCGATATTTAAAAATTCGCGATTTTTTAAAAAATTTTCCCTTTCATTATCCGACTTTAAAAGCATCATTGTTGGTGATATGAATCCATGGTTTATGATTGGTAATATTTATTTTTTTAATTTTAATTATTCATCTATATTATCATTATGTTTAACTGAGTTACCTATTTAAATTATTGTGTAGATGTTCTTGGTCAAATAGTTAATGTGGGAAATTTTAAGAATATTGAGGCTAACAATAAGTCGACAAAGAAACTTAAATTTGAAATAAGAAACACTATGTAAAATTTGTTACAGTTTTAAATTATTTACGAATATCTACAAATATTACATGATAACTAATATATTGATATTTATGTATGTATTTTGAATGATGATCGCCTACCATGTACTATGTGGGGTAAATATGCTAATCAGATTTTTAAGGCTTATGAAGAAGCTGGTGATGAAATGATCATTTGTTTGATTAGATTTGCCAAAATCAATACATTTAAAGATATGTTAATTTTATATAAATTCCTATATATTATAAATATTTATATATATATATGAGAATTTTATTTTTATACAGGTGAAAATCAAATCACTAATGCTTTTGATGTTTCCGATCTCATTATTAATCTTTTTTTTCTAGAATTAGCTTCTTTTAAAGAAAGATATTATATAAAATACATCTTACTAATATATTATAGAGGAATTATTAGAAAACACCACCAATTTAACATTTTTTCCATAAATACTACTGAAAATTGAATTGGACAAAATTAACATTTATTACAGAATCAAATTACTTTTATACCCTCTATTAGGTTAACCTTTCCTCATGTAACTTCATCTTCGCCAGTTCATCTTCACGCGAATTAATCTTCGAAACTAATCGCCGGTTCTTCTTCACGCGACTTTTTCTTGTTTCGTTCCTGTTAATCACCGGTTCTTCGTCAGAATCACCATCTTCAACTCAGGTTTGTTATTCTTTTCTGTTTTAATCAATTTCATTTTTTTTGTATTCACTTATATTCAAAATTAAAATTAGCTTTGTGATTGAAGCATGAAATTGAATCCGTTTTTGAGTTATTCTTCTGTGATTGAAGTTTTTAAACATGTTTGAGTTTCTAAATCGTGAATTCTTCTTGTGTGTTAGTGAATCGGTTGAACTTCTAGAAGTCGACTGAGCAGAAGAGTTTTCAGATTTTGTTTTACCAGAAACGTGACTCACTTGTCTTTCTCTCTCAGAAACATCCTTTGGCCCCAAGGTTGAACGACCACCACATTTTGCACCTTCATTGATATCTATATGCCACCAAAGCACATATCTATTAAAATATTTAAGATTATACTTGACTTTACAATTTCTATTGTTTTTGCTCAATTATAATTACTTTCTTTAATATTTTGATTTTTTTGACTCAGTTTTGGTTTTAATTTTTTCATGAATGAGATTTCATAATTTCATCAATGGTTTAATAATATGTTTTTTTGTTACAGGTTAAAGAAACAAAAAAATGGTAGATTCATTTTTGGATCATGATATTATACTGCCGGGTCTCCATTTTGATATGGGAAGAGAAACAGTTGAAAATTTTGGCAGAATCAATCAGTTTGCAGATTATAGTTTCATTTCCGAAGTAGAAAAAATACTTTTTCAGCAAGAATTTCAAAGAACTAAATATTCTTTCTTAAGACCAGTTCTGAAGTTTGTATCAAATGGAAAGATGTATATGTCTGGGAAGATAATATATTGTTTACTTACAATGAGCTTAATCACAAAAAATGACAATGAGTTGTGGTTTTATTTTGGAGGTCAACGTATGAGATTCTCAATTAGAGAGTTTCATATGGTTACATGCCTCAAATGCACTGAATGGGAGCCGGATTAGTTGCCTCGACAAAATCAATATGATTGGAGAGTGATGAAAGAGATTCATTCACCATATGAGATTATTGCATTGATAAAAGCAACTGATCCAGAAGCAGCTGATGAAAAGTACTCACTTTCAATGGTGCTTTTTATTGAAACTATTTTTTTATATAGATATTTTACGGCAAAATATCCCAAAACAAATCTGAAGAAAGCTCAAGACATGGATATATTGTTAAATTATCCATGGGGGAAAGAAGCTTATGAATTGTTGTTGGATTCAATAAAGAAAATAATTTCTGGAAAACTGTTGAGGGATAAATATGATATACATGGTTTCCCTGTTGCCATGCATATATGGATGTTGGAATCAATTCCAAACCTCCAATCAAGATTTTCTATAATCGAGAGGTCAATCCCACCAATGTCATTTCTATGCGAGAAGTACACTTTACTTAAAAACCCAACAATAAAGGAGATCTTGCATGTAGAAGGAAGTGAAGATGTAAATATTATTTGAAATTATTTGTATTTTTATTAGCATATAGAAAATTTATATTGTGATTATAACACAAAATGATGAAGTAGTTTAGAAATAGAACTAATTTTATCTTTAAAAAATAATGTAGATATGTGTTATGAAGTTTTTTAGTATATTAGAAATCGTTTAGGAAGATACTATAATATTTTAGTAATGATTTAGGAAACATATGTACTAATTTATGAATTATATAGTAATTTATTAATGATTTAAAAATCATTTGAAAACATTACTTAGTACTCTAGGAACTGTTAAATAAAGGTTTGAAATAAAATATGTAGTTGTTTAAATGTTTTTAAAAGGATAAGTTGATAATTAAAAACAATTTGGAAAATAATGAGCAATCCAAGTTTTATGTATTGTTTGATCAATCTTGATTTTCTTTATTGTAGCTGAATATGTCACTATGGAAGATAAAATAGATCAATATCTGTCTTCATTAAGAGATCTAGTGATGTGCTCAGGTTTTAATCCTAAGTATTACTGCAAGTGCACAGACTACAGTAGTATATAGGGTATCGAATCCACAGGGAACCAAGAGATACACAATGGTTTTGAAGTTCAAGAACTAAGCTAAAACAGAGTGAAAGATATGTTTGTGTTCTGCATCAAATCAAATTGCAAATAATAGAGAGTTTAAAGACAGATTAAGAAGACACTAGGTGACTAGGGACAAGGACATAGGTTTTACAGAATCGAACTACTATTCAGGTGCAATGTTAAACCACATCAGACTCAAACAAAACACACTCTCCATACTACTTCCGCAGCTATGGAGACTAATGAATCAAAATCCGAGCATCTAAACTTCCGTTTGATCCCGGCTATTCTGAT
>KE156976.1:32272-59698 GCA_000411055.1 Leavenworthia alabamica
CTCTCCAATGTGCAAACACCTAAACCTGTACTCCGGAACCTGCATATAGACTCAAAAGAACACAAAAAGACTCTAAAAACGGACATGACTTGTCCGTAAAAACGACTCAAAATACAATATATCATCTAGTGATGAAGGGATTCAAATTAAAATATCAGCACTGGAAGAATAAAATAATCGATGGCTTGGATGCATTGCAAGATATTGCAACTCAGATATTACGGTATCCTCATTCTAAAAGACATAGAGAAACAGTTGGTCAATCTAGGAGAACTTCTGCTTCTACTGATTCAGTAGATACAAAGCTCAACAAAATCATTAAAATGGTTGAAGATGAGAACAAAGGTATAAAGAGAGTTGAAGATGGAAACAGAGCTATCAGTGCTCGATTAACAGAGATTGAGAAAAAGTTAGAAATGAATGAAGAGTCAAGAACTACAACTCATGAGGTAAAAGTAATAGATGAATTTAGGATATATGACAAATGGTTTAGAAAAATGTGCAATAAATTAGGAAAGAAATATAATAGTTTTATAGTAGCTTAAAGTTTAATTAGGCAGCATATGTAATTATTTAGGAACAAATGTGAAATAAATATGTAGGTGTTTAAAAAACATTAGAAACGATTATATGTTTTTAGATGTCATATGTCTTTGATTTACTTAAGCTTTAATTTATGGTTTTATAATTATTGTGTTATGTCTCACTCTTAATTCATTATCATATGTCTTAGCATAACGAAGATGATATACTAAGATCCCCAGAGCAAGAGAAAGATAAAGAGGATGAAGAATATGTACCTAATGAGAGATTCTCATATCTAAATGAAAGAAATTCAACAATAGAATGTAAAAAGATGATGATCAAGATCCAACAATGGAAAGACACCGAGTAGATAAAGAAGTTTCTGAGACGTCTGAGAGAACTATATCTGAGAGAACACTAAAATTAGCAGAAGATATAGTTGATACTGGAGAAGTATGTTTCTTTTTCATTTGTTTATTTTATTACTTTAGGAAAGTCTTTGATTTACTTAAGCTTTAATTTATGGTTTTATAATTATTGTGTTATGTCTCACTCTTAATTCATCATCATATGTCTTAGCATAACGAAGATGATATACTAAGATCCCCATAGCAAGAGAAAGATAAAGAGGATGAAGAATATGTACCTACTGAGANAGTATGTTTCTTTTTCATTTGTTTATTTTATTACTTTAGGAAAGTCTTTGATTTACTTAAGCTTTAATTTATGGTTTTATAATTATTGTGTTATGTCTCACTCTTAATTCATCATCATATGTTTTAGCATAACGAAGATGATATACTAAGATCCCCATAGCAAGAGAAAGATAAAGAGGATGAAGAATATGTACCTACTGAGAAATTATCGGATCTAAATGAAAGAAATTCAACAATATTATGTGAAAAGATGATGATCAAGATCCAACAATGGAAAGACACCGAGTAAATAAAGAAGTTTCTGAGACGTCTGAGAGAACTATATCTGAGAGAACACTAAAATTAGCAGAAGATATAGTTGATACTGGAGAAGTATGTTTCTTTTTCATTTTTTTATTTTATTACTTTAGGAAAGTCTTTCTAAAATCTAAATTATATGATATTAACACATTTAATATTTGTAGAGTTGTAAAGAGATGGGTGCTACGCAACCTTTAAGTCCACTTTCAAGACAATCAAGTGGCTCGACAGAAACAAATGTGGAAGTAAACCTGACACAGAAAGTGATGGAATCTGCTAATAAAACAAAGTCAAGCAGGTACGGAGATGATACTCAAAAGGTATAATACTATATAATTTTGTTAGATCTGAATATTATATTTCTTATTAATCATAACAAAATCAAACCATGTTACAATGGGATACAGAGATGGATACTAAGCAACTTTTGAGTTCATTTGAAGATGATACTCATAAGGTAAAATACTATATAATTTTGTTAAATCTTGATAATGTATATGTAACAAAACCAAACCATGTTTCCGAAGGATAAAGAGATTGATGATACGCAACCTTTGACTCAATTTGAAGATGATACTTAGAAGGTAAAATGTTATACAATTTTGTTAGATATTGATATTGTAATTCTTGTAAATTATAAGGCAACCAGATCATGTTGCAGAGTGATAAAGAAAATGCTGGTACGCAACAACAATCATCGGAATGCAATAAAACAAGTGAAGAAGAAGATAATACTGAAAAGGTAAAAAAAAATATTAATACATACTGAAAAGACTGGTACATATAAAATTGTTTATATTGATGCAGAGTGATGAAGAGAAGGATGATCATATTAAAACAACTAAAACCATTGATCTGGATAATTTAGTACTGAAGATTACTCAAGAGAATGATAATTTACCATCTTACTTGGAATAAGGATCTGATGTGGAGATAAAAGGTGGAAAAGAAAAGTGGTACAGAGCTAAAATCATAAATATAGCACAACAAATAGGAAAACATAAGTTGTTTGTTGTCGAATACGAAGATTCATTCACCAATGAAAAAACAAAACATGTGAAGTGTGTCATAGCTTCAAAGATTCGTCCTAGACAACCTCATTATGCGTGGACAGAGTTAAACTTGATGCAAAGCCACCTCTGGGCTCTGTAAGCAAGTGAGAATGGGACAATTTGCATCGAACCCAATCAGGAGGAACTCCATGAGACTTTATCGTATTGCATATCTCCTCGAAGTTCTCAATGTGATCCATCGGGTTTTCAGCAGGTAACCCGTGGAAAGTGTGCTGCTTCACAAGGGCGATCATTTGAGGTTTGATCTCAAAGTCGGGCCTGTGAATCTCTTCAGGACAGATAGCAGCTCTGTTCTGGTCGTAGGTATGGGGTGTGTCAGTGTCTCCAATAGTCTGAACCGGGACTCGCGGTTGTTGCGCTCTAGACTCTTGCAACTCGCGTTGCATCTGCCTGAGTAGAGCAGTCTGTTGAGCGACTATCTCGGCTTGAGCATTACCCGCTGGAGGGTTGTTGAAGTTATCTTCCATGTCAGGTGGTTGATCTCTTCTTGCTTTGTTTGCTCTGTTCGTTCGTTCTAACACTGCTAGCTGCTGGTTCGTGAGCAAGATAAGTTCGTTTGGATTATCGGTTCTTCTGGTCATGCACCTGAAAGACACCAACAAGCAAAGAGTGAAACGAATCAGTAATCTTAAACTTAATTAAAAATGCTTAGTAACAAAAGTAACAATATTGGTCCTCAATGGCACCAAAAACTTGATACAGCGAGTTTAAACCTAAAATAATTTGCAATTGAACAAACAATCACAACAGTATTTAGGGATCGAATCCTCAGGAACCAAAAGATACAAATTTGATACAAACGTTTTAACTATGTTTAAGAATGAAAAGCAGTAAATAAATATGTTTTGGGGTTTTGTAACTTCGAAAACTAAATGAAAATAAATAGAAAACGGTTTAAACAATTGATTAAAAGGTCAAAAAACGGAGAATTTCAGGAATTCAATCAATGGGATTCAGATTACTATTCAAAACTAATTAATTCACATCTAGAATTCGGATACAAAAGACTAACCGGTCAACTTCCGTGAATCCGATTACAATGACTAGAGATCCAGGAATCTAAGTTTCCACTTGATCCCGGCTATCTTAGACAAGCCCTAACGATATAATCCGATAAATTCACAATTCAATTCAACAACAACTTCCATTGGTTAATTTGAATTGTCTATCAATGTCTAATCATGTTATCTATAAACTTATGGAATACAGATTTAACCCTAGATCAAGGACTAAATGACCAATTCAATTCAAGCATTTAGATCGGCAATGATAGAGGTTATAATGATGATGAATCTATTTGAATCTAAATCCCAACATGAAAACCCTTAAAACTCCAATCTCTAACAATGAATCTACTCAGCTATAATCAAACAACCAATAGAGATGAAAGAAATAGATTGCATAATAAAATCAAAACAAATCTAATAGGGTTCAGAAATGTTCTCAATTATTATTCGATCGTCTTCCTTACAAAGAAATCTTCAAAACAAGCCAAAATCGTCCTTAAACTCTGAAAAATGAAAAACTGCTCTGGAAATAAAGTGAATGATCTAAAAATTGTCTGAAAATTTGTAAATACGAAACTTAAATTATTTTCACCCGGTCGGGTGAAACGGTGGATAGACCGGGTGAAGTTGCAGTCAGTCTGGGCTCGGTCGGGTGTAGGATCAATCTTGCCCAGTTAATCTTCAACGATCGATCGAGTATAGTGATGTCACCCGATTGATCGTGTGTCCGCTAAAAGTGATCGATCGATTTGTTGTATGATGCCCGATCGGTTTGATATCTGCATGGATGGATCGGTCGGGTAAAATAGTAATGACCCGATCGATTTGATGTTTACATGGATGGATCGATCGGGTGAAAGAGTAACGACCCGATCGATTTGATGTTCGCATGGATGGATCGGTCAGGTGGTGGGATGATGCCCGATCGATCCATCATTTGGCAAAATGGCTGGTGACTAAGACAAGGAGAGATCAATCAGGTATGGTGTAACCACCCGATCGGGTAACATGAAAGTCCGAGCACAAGTCTTCGTGTTTTGTCAAATCCGTTCTTTGAATGTCCAGTGCTTCTTTCCAATGCTCAATCACCTAATAAAGACTCCAAACTAACCAAAAACGATTAAAACCTAAAGACTTAAGGTTAGAAAAACCGGTAAAATACAAATATATCATCACCCATAGTAGAAAATCACGTCTTCCTTTACTCCTCTTACAAGATGATTGAAGTCTAGATTCTAATTTACGCACACAAAAAATTGTAAGTTATATTTTTTAGTAAAATTGTTTCATTATTTTACATCTAATATTTTAAATTGGCCCAACAATATTTTTTAAAAACCAGACAACTATATAGTTTTGATAACTATAAATTGGGTCGTATGGCCCATTTAAATATAATGCGGATTATATTTAATTTAAATATGACCCAAAAATAGAAAAAGCATTTTACATGTTTTAACCTAATTCTAATTGTAATTCATTTCTTCCTTCACCTTCCGCCGAGAGAGAGAAAACATAGGAGTTCTCTAGCCGAATCTTCATTTTTCTAGGTGAGTTTTTAGTTAGTTTTTTTTAAATAATTATACTCGAATCTCTAACTATAGATCTATGTGTAGACTTTTATATATTATATGTATCGTTATTCGGGTTCAATTAATTTTGTTAAACAATCTTAGGTTTTAGTTATATTTTATAAATCTATTTATTTAAAAAAAACTTAAACGTATATGTACAAATTTATATTAATTTAGTTTATGTTGATTTCTTTAAAATAGTTTTTGATTTAACTTTTATTAGAGTTTTTAACTTTAAATTGTATAGGTAATATGTATAATTATTTAATTTATATAGTAAACATACACATATAAAATATTGTTTTCGTAATTTTAAGCATAATATACTATATTCTTATAGGATTACTTCTAAAATGATCATGAATATGTTTAATTTACTGTTTTCGTCATACACAAATATTTGACTTTTAATAGAATAGAATACGCTTTATATTAATTAGAATCATTTATATTAGTAATATATTAGTAAACATAATTATTTTTTTATTAATCGAATAGCTAGAAATTTATTTTAAGATTTCTATTTGTTGCAAATGGAACATAATCCTGTAACCTAAACCATTTTTTAATGATAGACTTCGTCCAAACTTTAAGATATTAATGGTAAATAAAATATATTATAATCTTTATATTTTAGTTATATATATTAATTATTTTTTTCATACATTTATATATCTATATTTATTTTCTTTATACAGGACATCCCAAAAGATTACTTTGGCACTCATATTAAAAAAAAAACAATATGGAAACATTTGTGGAATTAATAAAAAATAAATCTGACAAAGTTTGGGTTATAAGGTTAGAATATGGGCAACTAACAACAACATTCAGAGAATTTGTTGAATTTCATGATTATCGAGTTGGAGATGTCTTATTATTTAAGAAAGAAAGAGATGGGAAGACTAATTTTGAAAGATTTCATGTGATCAAATGTGATAGTGGTAAGTATTTTAAGTAAAATCTTTACATTAGTTTTATATTTAAAACTTTTAAAATAACTGATTTTTGCTTCAAATAAACAAACAGAACTTATATCTCTAGATTATCTTGATTTCAATCTATTTGTTATTATTAATAATTGTGTTTTATTTGTTTGAGATCAAGAAATAGAATCTATGATTGAAACTGATATAGGATCTTCATCTGCAACTAATGATAAGATTTTTATCATGAGTATCACCCGAAATAACATTAAAAATAGCTATGTAAGTATAAAACATCTATTGCTTAGTTATTAATGTGTAATATAAAGCATAATATATAGATTTACTAATTATCTTTATTGTCTGTATGCAGTTTCTTGCTAAACGTTTTACTGATTTGAATCGCTTAGAAATGGCTAGAGAACAAGTAATATTAATAGACTTGCAGGGTAGATCTTAGGATGTGTGTATGTTAAAACCATACGATCGTAATCGTATGTGTTTTTGCAAGGGCGTTAAAGATTTCTTAATGAATAATGGTTTTAAGCATGGTGGAAAATTAATTTTCCAGTTTATTTGGAAAGACACCACTTCAAAACCAACTTTCATCTTGATCAAAAAATCAGAATAAGTTTAAATCTATTGTACTATCTTGGTATTTTGTAATTTACTACTTATAAACTTAAACACTTAAGTTTTGTTTATTAATATGTTTTAACATAAATTTATATGTTTTTATTATTTTGATGAAGATGAAATATAATTTTCAAATTTAGATAACCAAAATTCATTATAATTATTACCACAAATTTATTTTCGTTACACCAAATTTTAAAAATATAACTAATTTACTAATATTATATTTTGTGGACCTTAAAAACGTTTCGGCCCATTAAAGTTTACAATATATAGATGAATTATCCTTTACAGTTCTTATGTTTAAATGTATATTTTGGGTTTATTTTTTTTTGGGCCCAATAACTCATTATTTCCTTCTAAGGGTTATTTGGAGACAGATAAAAACAGCCTTCATTTTTTACTGCAGAACGAAAGTTTCCAAACATAAATTTTCTCTTCAACCGCCGCCTACTTCTTAGAATTTCAGGTAAAAATAAAAAATTATACTTTCATGTTTTAAAGATATTAGGGCTGGGAAAAATATTAGTTAGATTCTGTTTGATTCGGTATTTGATTCGATTCGAATCGAAAAATATGAATATTCGTAATTATTCGAAGCAAATCAAATAACAAAATGTAGTATTCGTAAAAACGAATCAAATATCATTTTTGGAATGACCGCATATTCGCTTCGATTCGGATATTTATCATATTTATAAATATATTAAAATATATAATTATAAATATATAGGTATAAATAGAAATTTTAATAATTATAGTGATTTATTTCCTGAATAAATTTTATAATCTCTATATTATCACAATATTCGATTATTTTAAAAAATATTTTGTTCGAATATTCGAATATTTTTAAAAATATTTTCTATATATTAAAATTTTATGATTAAAAAATCAAAGTTAGACAAAAAAACGAATCAAAGCGAAGCAAATAGTTCCCGAATAATACAAAAAATTCTGAATATTCGAATTTCCGAATATTTGGAAATTTTCGAATCGAAACGAATCACAATATTAACTATTCGACATAAACGAATCGAATCACGAATAGTGAAAAATTCTAAATATTCGCTTCATGGCTAGGCCTAACAGATATAATTATATTTTAAACATAAATTAAACTATTACAAGTATGTTTTAGAGTGTATTGTTAATATATTCTAATATTGGATTATGTTTTAGATCTATCCAAATTTATATTCGATATCATCCTTAATGTATTTTAGATCTATTTATATATATATAATANTTGTCTACTTTTAGTTATTTAGTTGGTTAAAATTATTTCTAATTAGTTCGTTTAAAAAAAAACAATTTCAAATGTATTTTTTACTCAGATCTATTGCATGCAAATGATTTTCAACATTTTAAAGCTTTTGTTTAGTTTAATAAAATATATTTACAAAAATTCATTCAAGTTATCAAACTTATTTCTTTCTCATTGATTTTCTTCTTTCTAATTAATCTAACTTTAAAAGTTTATTTAAAAATATTCAATAAAAATATGAATTTTAGTGTTTAGTTTCAAACAGAATTTATGTTATCTCTTTTGGGTTTTTCGATATAGATAATATACGGATTAATATTTATTATTTATGATACTACTATTTAATTTTACACAATATAATCTATAATTATAAATGATTAACAAATAAGTGTATATTGTAATAATATCATTAGTTAACAGTACAATGTAATTAATTCAAATAAATAAAATTATAATCTTTGTATTGTATAGTTTAATAATTTATTGAATATATAAATGAATACAATCTTTCTATTGTATAGTTGTTTTAAACATGCTCACAGACTTGTACTGATTTCATAACAGAATCGTTAATTTGTTTGCGAATCTATTTTAAAATTTTTAATTACTGCAAATGAATCATAATTCTCCTCCAAGCAATCTGTTCTTTTTTACACGTTTTCCTCATTTTGAATCATATATGGTAACTATTTTTTAATAATCGTTCTTCAAATGTATTACGTATTGTTATCTTAAACAATAATATAAAAAAAATTATTAAAGGAGATTCCAGTTGATTACTATGATGTTCATATTAAAGATAATAACGAGGGTGGAAAACAACATATCTATTTGAAAACAACTAAATCTAATTATAACTGGAGTATAAGGTTGGATTCTAGAAAACTAACCAAAGGATAGAGAAAATTTGTTATGTTTCATGGGTATCAAGTAGGTGATGTGTTATTATTTAAGCAAATATCAGATTTGCTATTTCAAGGACGAAAGTTTTATGTAACCATATCTGGATCAAATGCTTCTAACTTGGAATTTGTTTCCATGATGTTATTGATATTTCTGATAATGGTAAATATTTTTAATAACATTCAAATTGGTTTCATCTGTTAATAACATTGACTAATCAATTTTTTTTACTTGAAATCAAGAAACTGAAAATGTATCTTCACCTGAGTTAGAATACATGTCTGATGATGTTGTTGTATTGTCTGATACTGGTAAGTGTTTAACATAAATATATTAAACTTTAAATATTATTAGTAATTTGTTTTTTTCTTTTAATTCAAGAATCAGAAGACACAATTGAATTTGAGGATGACAGCCTATTGGACGAACTTCAAAAATCATTTGAAATTAATATCACACTCAAAAGCATCAAAACAATAATTATGTAAGTAAACTGAATATTTTAATATTAATTAACTTTGATTTGATATAAATTCTTATATTATTAAATTCAATAAGTTATATAGAGTTTTACATAAGTTTATGAATATTTTATGGGTCATTTGTCATATTATATGTTAGCAATTTTGTTTCTTTTCAAAACAATCTTTTATTGTATTTGCTAATATTTTATTTTCTCTACACACAATTTATTCCAACAGGTTTTAGCACTCAACACAATTTACAGCAAGTTAGAGAAGAAGCTGTCATAATTGATTTGATTGTAACTTAATGGTCAGTCTCTTTGTTAACTCAAAAAAGGCAAAGGAGTAATATGATGCGTTTTGGTAAAAGATTCAAAAATTTACTCATGGCTAACAATCTTGAACATGGAATAGATGTAGTTTTGGAACTCATTTCTGGAGATATAACTACTCAAGCAATATTCAAGTTAATCGCTTCTGTCTATTAGTTTTATTTTCTGACTCTTTTATCTCTGCTATCATGTTTAACTCTATTATTCTTCTTTTCATTATGTTTACTTGTTATTTTCATTTTTAGTCTCTTTAATTAGTTTTCTTTCGACAACTCAAACTAAAAATTTTGTATCTTTATTTTGTTTATTTTTTAATCTCTTATATATCAAATATGTTTAATGATATATATTAAAAATATTACCCCGCAAAACATAGCTCGCTGGTTATTAGGTAGTTATCTATGTTATTGTAATATCTTTTAAAGAATATTCATATAATAGTTTAAAATTACAATTCTTGCTAAAAAAAAACTTAGTGAAATGAAATCCTCAAAAAAGCTTCGGTGAAGTTCAATTTTGATTTTCTGAGGTTATTTTATTTCACTTCAACGATAAGTATTTAACCATGCTCGAAAGTGAGAACTAGAATTCCCTACCGACAAAGTTAGAAAGCAAAGACATTTGAATTCCTCTACCCATTTGAAAATCCTAAACCGAGTTCGGTCCAGCCACGACCCATTCTCACTATTGGCACGAGCTAGTTCCAAGCTTGGGCTCATTAAAGGCCTACATTGTGAGAAGTTTCAACACATCTCTTAGCTAGTTCCAAGCTTGGCCCATTAAAGGCCTACATTGTGAGAAGTTCAACACATCTCCCAGTCCGAAGGTTCAAATAACTGTACTTTTAACATTCCAACTACTACAAGACAGTTCAGTTCCAATGACAATTATGATTTAGACCTTTTGACTTAACCGACCTACGTATATGAATATTCAACTCGAAAAATTTGAAGGAAACATTAACAAAACAAAACAAAATTAAAAATGTTCTAACCATAAAGTATAATTTACCTTGATACCTCATACTTCGTGTTGACTATTATTCAATAAAACATTTCAGTTCTATTTGCGAATTGTCCGTCTGTCAATTATTTCAAACTTATTTTTCTAAGTTAATGAAATTGACATGTCTGTGTGGTATTGGTAGTGATCTTTGCACCAAGAATCAAAAGACATTTTCTAATTTCTAATATAACACATGCGTAAGGGCAAAGTGTGTAGTGCTAAAATCAATTCTGAAAACTCAGTACTAAGTTAAACATCCAAAAAAGATGATAGAAACTCACCTTTAGTTAAGGACTTAAGTTAAACAAAAATGACGAAGTTAAATAGCGCTAGAGTCTTCGATATAAAAATCTTATTGCTGACTTGTAAAGGGAATAACATTTTACTGCCACGTTACAGTTCTAACGTCACCATGCCTTTTTATTTGTCATATTTTAATCTTATCCTATCTCACTTCTTGTTTTGTCGCTACCATTTGCACTTGTCCTTATACTTATATACACGTCACATTAGTGTCACAACATTATGTAATTTTTCACAAGTGGATGGGATTTGAGTAACATAAAACGAAATATGTAAACGTAACAGGATACGACTCACATAACTCGTCAAAATCAAGACAAGATAAAACTTTCACTACAAATCTCTATAAAAATAAACCAGAACATGTATTAGTGATTATACTATATAATCTACGAATTAAAACATTTAAGTAACTACAATTATTCTCCGGTAACTTCTCAACCGGAGTCACCATCAAAAGGTTCAAGCAGGCGACGCTCTCTCGATCTTCCCCACTCATGCATTGACAAATGAAGCTTTTTCCCGGCGAGAAGAAAATCTGCCGCTTGAACCGGCGTTAAAATATCAACGATTTTAGTCAATGTGGTTAACCTTAGCTTATCAGCTTCAGCCAATAAACCAGCCATAGCCTCGTCATGCTTATCAAGCGCACGATCAACCGCCATGTCAGCTTCTCCGATCACATCTTTGTAAAACGCCGTGACGGCCATAGGCATATCCGCCATGTCCTCTTGTAAGCTCGCTGATTTCTTAGTCAGCTTATTTTCTTCCTCCACCGTTTTCAGATGAAGCTCGTTGATCTTGAATAACTGCTCAGCCGTTAAATCACTCATCGAGTCTCCTCCTCCGATTCCGCCAAATGTGTCACCCAGGTCTATGTTTAGACCTGCGGATCGGAGGACCAATATGATTTTTTTTTTAATTTGTGTTATTATATTTATTAAAAAAACTATAAAAAGTTTTAAAATATACAAATAAATATATAGATATATATATATATCCTCCTCAGATAAAAAAATTTCCATTTAATCCTAAATTCATAGTTGTAAATTTTAAATCCTAAAACTAAACTCCAAACTATAAAATCCTAGACCTTAATCAGCTTCCAAACCTGAATTATATACCCTAAAAATGGACTATTTTTAATTTTTAAAAATCGTTCACAGAGAAAAAAACCCAGCCTATAGGTATTAATTTATTTCCCCGATTTCTCAAGTAAAATAAATATATATATTGAACTCTCTAATTTCCAAACTAAAGGCAAATAAACACTAAATTAAAAAAACTTTAACATTCATAAAACCTTAAGTTTATATATTGGAAGTCTAAGCAAAATTGTTTTTCTTTAATAAGATAGACACGCCTCTTGAGTCTTGATCTTACCACCGATATTGTTGCTACGGAGGAAGTTAGTTAGACGATGCTCGGTTTGAGATCCACACATGGCATAAACGAGTCGTATAAAGGAAGAAGGACGACAACCACCCATCCAAAGAAGTGCGTTTTCAAGACAAGTGTTCCATGTCGGAGCAAAATAGTTTGAGCTATATGGTCGTGAGTGTTCCGACCGTTTCCCCGCGTAGTCTTCAAACTCTCTAATCGCAGTTGCTATCAAATCTCGAAGCTTCTCATGGTCTTTTTCACAGCTTGATAAGGCTTGTTTAAGCTCCGTCATGCGTTTGGCTTGTAAACTCATCCACTCTTTATAACAATCTTGTTGAGCTTTCTCTATGCTTGAGCTCGGATTCTCCATATATTTTTGGGATTTAATATGTATTCTTTATTATGTTTCAGTTTCGTGCGGTTTATATAGTTTCAAAACGCGATGTTTGAGGATGTTATAAAAGCAAGAATACAAAAGCATGCATGGATGAATTATGTGGAACCACGGTTACGAATGAGTTGTCGTTTTTGAATCAGTTTATTTTCCGTATTTTCATAAATAAACATATTTGGTTGTATTACACTTCTCTCATTTTAAGCGGTCATCATTGTAGGCGGAGAAGAGTAAACCTACTCGCCTAAGTTTTCCCATGTCTTCAGTTTTATTAAAAAATATAAAATATAAAATAAAGTAGATAACGACAACGTGTGACAAAAAATGAGGTAGATAACGACAAAATAAACTATATTAAAAACTTGTAATTTATACACAACACATGTAGAGATTTTAACTGCTAATTTAAGAGCAGATAATACTATAGATAATCATATACTCCTCCTAGTTCTATCTTGACATTTTTATACATAACTTTTCATAATTTTTGACGTTTTATTAGAGCATTAAATTTTCTTTTTAAATTATTATTTTAACTGAAGTTAGAAAATGTAATTTTATACATTAATATTCTAAAACTAATTTTTTTATTACACAAACTAAAATTTAGAAAAAAAGGAAAGAGTAGCATTCTTAAAATTTACATTTTACATATTCATAAATCTAGGATTAAATACACTCACTGACTCCTATACTAGTCTCCAGTACATTTATTGTTGGGAATCTCCTTTTACTTATATTTTTTTAATTTCTAAATTTGTTACTTATGCTGAATTTTCAGCCCGTTAAAAAGTGCCAAAAAATTGTGCTTCAACTTCAATATATCCACATTTTTGAATCTGCTAACAAATATAATTCATTAGCATACTGAAATTTAAAATAAGAACAAAAACGATAGTTTATTTGTTCCCAAGCCACTTAATAAAAGAGAAACATATTAACTATTAAAATCGTGCATTTTCAAAACCTTAATGGTATAAAAAACAACAATCGTTCAATGGGACTTAACATTTTATTTTAATAAATTTGGTACATAAAAGTTATTTCCTTGTTTTTTATGTTTTATGTTTTTAAGCACAACGTCAAGTTATTTCTGTTAATGGTTGTGAATTTAGACATATGCCACGTTAAAGCTTCCTTTGATAAGTTGTTGTGTTGGCTAGTAGACACGTAACATACGTGTCGAGTTTTGATGCTATACGCTAAAAGCCAACACGCCCCGTACGTGTCCAGTTTTCCGTTCTAAAAACATATCTACAACGCTTAACTTAACATACTCTCTGCTCTGCACCCTCACCAGTCACGTGATCTTCATATCCCATCCATTCAAATAGAAACCATAACCTTGTCTCTCTTTTTTTCTCTCTATATCAAATCGAACCTATACATCAAATTTGGAACCATATTTATTTTTGAACTGAATTCGGCACAAAGTCTAAATTTTTTATATAAAAAATAACAGTCTAAATTGAACACCAAAAGTACCAACGTTTTTTGTTTTAGAAAATATTAACCTAAAACCGAACTATATGATTAATTCAATAAATAAAGATTTTAAGGAGGTGGATTTTTTTATTATTATTAAATGTCATCTTTATGAAATAAACTGGTCAGAGGTCTGATAAAATAATATAATATAATAGTTGGTCTTCCTTTTGAGAAGCCTTGAGAAGCTTCAGACATTATCCCTAATCTGCATGTCGTCGGATATTAAGGAGACCGTGATCCAATTCGCAGCTAACTTCTATCACAATAGATAACTAAAAGTGGTTTAATTAAACATTTATAGAATGAAAATAGATATTATACATATACTACAACGCAATGTCGCTGTAAAAAAATAAATGATGAATAATATAGATTCAAAATTTACAATATAATCATGCTCTTTCGTGATAAAGAATATTAACTTTATAAAAATATATTACAGGATCGTTCGAAACCGAGGATAACCATTGGAAATAATAATTGTTCAAAAAATTAGGTGCTCGAAACTATGTTTAAAAATGTATTATATATATAACCAATACATTTTTATATAAACTAAACTATGATACAGATCTAACTATTTTAATTGCATTAATCAAAATAAATAGGATTTGAAGATGCCCAAAAATGCCTTTTAAAATAAACTGAATTTGAAAAAATATCTTTATAAAAAAAATGAATACCCTTAAATCAAAAGAAAAAAAAGGATGTCTGAACAAATAGATGTTATAGGCAATATGCGTTTACACCACCTTAATTGTTTATTAAACAGATCCATCACAACTTGAATTTTGTCACCTCATTATTTTAACATTGTTCTCTACTAATGTTATGTGATGCTTGATTTCACATATACAGCTTTTGCCGTTCACAACAAAAAAAGATATACTTGTCAGAAGCCCATTAAAAGTCTACCAGAAAGAAAGAAGAATGAGGAAGCCCACTTATGATTTAGTTCTTCTTTGAAAATATTCTGACATGTATCTGTTTAAACTTAACCCAAAAGAGCACCGCATCCGCATGTCCGTTATTTAATTATTAGATTCATATTATAGTCTGTGTTGGCGTGTTTTTATACTAGATAACCATCACAAAAATGTAAGCCTGTAAATAACGATTTTAAGTTTTATTATAATTTAATATTTGATTTGTTAAAATCAATCTTTCTTTCTTTTTCTTTATAAATCAGATGTTCCTTATCTTTAGATTGAATCAGTACGAATATTGAAATTCAAAATAAATAATTATTAATCATCAGTATTCCTTATTAAATTTTGTTACACGTATACATAAGGTTGACTGGCAAGTTACGTGGAAGATATGTTCCACGTTGAAGCTAAGGATGGCTAAAACAGCTGCACGTGGATCCACGTGAGCCATCTGTTCACTGTCGTTTCAAGTCTCTCAAAGGTCAAAAACCCCTTACCCTCTTCTTCACATTGAAGAAGTATCTTATTAAATAAATTTTTTATTGATTTCATCGATACATCATTTTCTGTAGCTGTTAATTATATGCATAATGTCACTGAAAAAATACTCCATATATATGAGTGATTAAATAAATAGCATTAGCAGATTTAAATTCATTGAATAAAACTAACGAAGTTGATTTCAGTTAAAAGACTTATATTATGCAAAGCGTCACATATATGTAGTCGGCGATTGATGCGCGTAAGCCATGCAACTATTGTAATCTCCCTTCTCTTCCATCTGTTACGTCTTCTTTTTCAAGGTTTTTTATTTTTTTTCTTTCATATAATTTATTCAAACCAATTAAAATATTATTTTTTCTCCCGATGTGAACATACGTAACTATACACGTATAAACTTTTTTTAAAAGTTTGATAACATCTGTATACAATTAAAACATATACATATACGTTCACATGTCGACATATTCGAATTTGATTCAACCACACAACTGAATTCGGAAATAAGCCAACTTCGATAAAAGATATTTGGTTCATCGAACCGCATCAGTTTAAATTAGAGATGTTCAATTTGCTTTGTAATCTACCACATAACACAACTTATCAGCAACAGATTCTAATCGTAAGCTGCTATTTTTATAATAGACATATGTTTTTTCTATAATCAATTGAAATAAAATAAAAGTTGTGTTTTATAATTAATTTGGATAGTAACCAGTGACATATAAAAAATAGTTTTAAGATCACATAAGCTCTTTCAGTCTTGTGCTCCTGTAAAAGTGTATCGACTAAATGTAAATACAAATTATAAAACTATGCTTATGAGAAAATCTTATTGGTTAAAAGTTTATGGAGAAAATTTAAGATTTAAATTATATAACATAATTTATTGTAAATTAAAAATACAAAAAACGTTTAGAAATTATATATATATATATATATAGTCGGTGTAATTTTGTATTATGAAAAATATGTAGATCAAAAAGTATATTATATTTGCATAATTATCGGTTGAATATTAAAATATTTATTATTTATTTATAAGTATGTCGTGTAAATGATCGATATATTAAGATAATGTATTGTAAAATGATACTAATAAATATTATTTTGATAATAAACGATAAAACCATGTCAGTTAATTATTGGTTTTATTTTGTTGGGTGGTTAAATATCTTAATCCATCTATTTGCCTCATTTTCAATATTTTGCTTATTCCGTACGTAGTTATATAAAAACATGACGATGTGCTATAAGAAAACATAACAGATGTACTACGAAATTTTTAGATCTTTAACTAAATGTATATTTTTATGATAAAATGATTAAATATATGTTATTCCTTCACCTGCGGTGTATAATATATATATATATATATATATGCATGAAAGTGTATATATATAGATAGACGTAGGTATAAATAATATCTCAAAATGCTATAGTTGATATAGAATAACGATAAACAAGCAAAATGAGAAACCATGTAGAAGAAAAGTTCATAGACTTCTACGAGAGTTGGATTATTCAACTTGAACAATATCTTCATCAACTCTTAATTGCTCAAAACAACAACACTATGAGTGAGATCGAGCTTCAAGCTTTAATCTCGAAGCTAACTACGCATCACAAATCGTATTACACGGCTAAATGGGCAGCCATAGGAGAAGACGTCTTAGCTTTTTTCGGACCGGTTTGGCTAAACCCGTTAGAGAAAGCTTGCTTTTGGATTACGGGATGGAAACCGTCGACGGCGTTTCGGATAGTTGATAGGCTGAGGAAGTCAAGGGTGGTGCTCGTGGAAGCGCAGGTTAAGAAACTGGAGGAGTTGAGAGTTAAGACCAAGTTCGAGGAACAAAAAATTGAGAGAGACATGGAGCGGTATCAGGTGGGTCCATGATTTGTATCCGTACGGATTTCAGATTTTTTTAGACATTTATAAATAATGTGTTTGACACATTTATTAATATTCTTTATTATAGAAAAATGGATAGTTAAATCTAATTTTTGTTTATCAAAATTTGGAACTTGGCACATAAAGATTTTGGTTTAAACTAGAATCATGGTTTAACTAGTTTTAGTATCTTCAAAAGTTGTAGAAATATGTGCATATTTGAAGTTGGATACATTTTCTAACTTTTTGTTTTTTTTTTGTTATCCCTAGAAACTACAAATATATTATTTAGACTCATAATTTTTAGGATGTTAGAATAATTCTGCAAATTTTATTACATTTTTTTGGAAAATTCGCCGTTATTTTTTTTATCTATTTTCTAGGATCTGCATGACAGCATGAGTATGAGATCTTTATATGTAAAATTGCCATTTTCATTGTTTTTTTTAATTTAATCAAATATTTTTCGTTACTATATTTTAACTCTTTTGCGTGCATTAAATATACGTTTATTTGAGATATATACAACTTGTGAATAACTTGAGAGATATCTTTAGGTTGCTATGGCTAATCGGAAGATGGTGGAACTGGCGAGGCTTGGATGTCAAATCAGAGGAGAATCGATGGTGGTGGTCGAGGCGGCAGTGAAGGGATTCGCGACGGGGCTTGAGAAAATGGTGAAGGCAGCAGATTGTGTGAGGCTCAAAACGCTTAAGGGTATTTTGGACATTTTAACTCCACTGGAGAGCGTTGAGTTTCTTGCAGCTGCGGCAACGTTTCAGGTTCAGTTACGTCGGTGGGGAAACCAAAGGCATGACATGATGTCTCTCACTCCTATGTACTGACACATACTTAAGGGTAGTTTCGTCTTTTGCTATATACTACTGTCTGTGTTTGTTTCTTTTTCTTCCATATATATACAAAAAAAAAGGAGAAAACCTCTATCAATGACTTTTGTCTTGTGAGTTAAAAAAACTTCAAAAAATTATGAGTGTGAAGTAACAAGTTTTCTAGAGAGGACTAAAAACTAAGCGTTATAGCTGCGTTAACATAATAATAAAATTGTCACGAAAATAATAAGTCAAATATGTGATATATACTTCTATATATGCATTATACAAACACATATCGAAACTCGTATATATCTCAAATCCATCGAGAAGGAAACACTAATCAAAACAAACTGAATTATTGAAGAATCAAGAAACCGAAAGCTCATAAAACTGATCCAAGAAACCGGAAGAAGCAAAAAATCAATACAACGTAAGAGAGAGAGCAGGAGTAATAAATGACTCGAGAAGCGAGTATCGTGAGATTGGTCAAGTTGCTTCAGAGGACAAGATCTCGAGCTCTGCCCACCAAAGAGGAGAGGATCTTGGAGTAGCTTTTTCAGGAGTTATGTTAATAACTTGTTTTAGTTGTTCCGTTACTTCTTTCATTGAAGGTCGATATCTTTGCTCTGTTTTCAAACATTCTCGTATCACATCACAGATCACTTCAAGCTCTTGTTCTTTGAATGTCTTTAACGATGGATCTATCATTTCTCTTAAGTTGTCATTTTCTAGATACTTTGATGCCTGAAAACATTGTCAAGAACGTTAAGATACATATAATATCTTTTTTTCAATAGAAAGGGATTATGAATGCGTATATACCCATTGCTCAATAGATCCGTATTCATCTGAGACAGAGAGCTTTCCAGAGATTATTTCGAGCATTAAGACTCCAAAGCTATAGACGTTAGTCTCTGGTTCTGGAGGTAATAGCAATGATGCTTGCTCTAAGTCACCACTC
Organism: Leavenworthia alabamica; assembly: GCA_000411055.1. Lineage (NCBI taxonomy): Eukaryota > Viridiplantae > Streptophyta > Magnoliopsida > Brassicales > Brassicaceae > Leavenworthia > Leavenworthia alabamica. The sequence goes on from KE156976.1 coordinate 51,624, forward strand.
ACATGTTTTTTCGGGTTTAATCTTGCCTCCAAGTTGAAAGGAATCTCCGAGACCTTAAAGATTCAGTTTAAACAAATCTTTTTAGGACATAAAGACAACATCATTAGAACAGTTTGTCTTTCAGAGGATTTAGAGCAAACCTTGGCTGCGTAGTCATCGGTTAGATAGATTTCAGATGAGTTGAAGTCTGAATGTGCCATTGGAGGGTTCATCTCATGCATATGTTGTAGACAATAACCTGTTCCCATTATTATTCTCATCCTTGCACTCCAGTCAATATGCTCCATATCTTTATCTGATTAGGTAGAAAACGTTATTATTAAAGCCAAAGAGAACATCAAGAGACAGAGAGACCGATGTATGTTTTTACCATGCAAATGTTCGAAAAGGGTTCCATTTGGAGCATATTCAAAGACCATCATCCTATCAAAAGGGTCATCTTCTTCACAGTATCCAATCAGATTCACAAAGTTCTTATGATTGATCCGTGACAATGAATCGATCTACAAAAGGACATACACAAACGCCATTTCAAAAGGATGTTTACTTTATATAAGTTGTTTAGTTTTTAGAGTTTAAAAATTTGTAATGAACCTTTCTACGGTAGGCCATTTCCATAGCTCTTGTCCATTCTTTAGATTCAGAAATCGCGGTTGAAGCCACAGCTATCTCAACACCACTTGATAAAGTTCCTTTATACACAGTGTAACCATCAAATGTCTCTATAATGTTGCTGAAATCTTCACAAGCTGTTTCTAACTCAGAGCGATTGAGCTTTGGTACCCCTAGAAATGTAGCCATGTTCTCTCAGTTTCAATACTAATGATCCTAAAAGAAACAGAGTAAAAAAATGGAAACAAAGAGAAGAAGAAGATCTTACCAGTTACAAAAGCTTTCTGCAATTGTCCACTAAGACCAGTTTTCCAAGGACCTATGCTCTTTACAGCTCTCTTTCGACATAAGAATATAACTGCTACTATAATCAGTAAACCAACGAAAGAAGCAACTGCAATAACCACATATAGCCATACACGTTTTGATCCTTTTGACTGTTGTTTATCTTCTTGTGGCTGGTTCTTAGAGAAGTTGGTATTAGTTTCTTCCTTAATAGGAGAACGTAACGGTGGTGTTCTCTTCTTTGCATTGGCTACTGCTGGGTAAGCCCCGCTGCTTCGAGGGTATGCTTCGGTTGAAAGCCCTGGAGAAGGAGCAGAAGGTGAAGGCAAAGCCGCCAAATTACTTGTCTCTTCTACTAACTCACGTCGTTTGAAGATATTATCAGTTTCTTCCAAAAAACCTACAAGAATCAGATTCGAATCCTCAAGTATTAATCTGACTGAAACCTACAAGTAGTAAAAATGCTGAATCCTAACTGTTTTTGGCTTACTAGGTAATGATCTCAAGAAACGTCTGGAGGTTGTTTTGATCCGGAATACAATAGCTTCCACTTGTTTCACTCGAATGACACGGTTTCTTGAAACACTGTCAAGAAAGATGAACGTTGAAGATGAATAAAACACACTCAAGTGTTAGACGACAAGCGAATATTAGAGAAAGCTTACCAATGTCCAAGTCTTCTGTTTGCACAGCCAAGAACAGCCAAAGAAGAGAACTTAGGACTCTTCTTTAACCTAATTTCGTATGACGATTGAAGTCTAAGGATCTTTATTCTCATATCATCCGAAAATTTGTTACCAGAAAGCAACCTTGATCAGTTCAACAAGTTCATAGCAAAACAAAAAATTAAGTTTGCTCTTTTCAATACATTTTTGCTAAACCATTAGAATTTGTTAAACTCACAAGTGTTTTAGCAGTAAGTTATTGCTTAGCTCTTGTGGAATTAGTCCACTCAAATCATTATCTCTCAAATCCAAGACTTCAAGTTTTGCAAAACTCCCATACTCCTTTGGAATTCCACCTGAGAAATGGTTCCTTGAGAGAATTCTGCAAGAACGACAAGGCTGTTTAGTCTATAAAAACCAACAAAACATCGGAAAAAACCGGAGTTTAGTTGATCCTTACAGAGATCTTAAGTCACTCAATTGGCTAAGCTCAGGAGCTAATGTTCCTTCCAATGAACATCCACTGAGATCCCTATAGATAAAACATACAGAGATCACAAGAAACAAAACTTTATTAGAACATGGAGAGACAACTAATGATCTCATCTTGATAGCTTTAGTATATGTAACAGAGGAACTTACAGAATCTGCACTTTACCGTCAACACAAGTTACCCCTGACCAGGAGCAAAGATCATTACCAGAAAATTTCCAATTTGCAAGAGTTCCATGAGGATCGAAGTTCACTCTTTCCCGGAATTTCAACAATGCAAATCCTAAATACATCTCACAAACTAAGAACCAAAGCCTTAAACAATTCACTAAAACAAGAAGAAGAAGATAGGATTATAAAAAACCTAACCTTGGGAATCAAGGGACAATGAGAGAGGAGCTTGAAGGCCAATGATCAAGAAGATGAAGCAAGGGAAATTGAATCCACAACCCATTATAAGCCTTTTTTTAACACCAAATACTATTCTAAAGATTTTGCCTAAGATTACAAATCAAAATCCAAAAAAACAAATCTCCCAGAAACAAAAATAAAACTTTCTCTATATATAAACCAAACAAAAAAGAAGAGAGAAAATTTTATTTTTATCTTCTATTTTGTTACAGTGTACAGAAAGCAGAAAACTCTATGATATCAGGCTCCTTCATCATTTTCCAAGTTTGAAAAATTTGATTTCACAACACCCTTCTCATCACAGTGTTTATCTCTGGGATCTAAAAGCTCTTTATGTCTCTTGATATCTGAATAAAATACAATCAAAAACCAAAATTTAGATAAACAATAATTATGAAAAAAGAGATACCTTTTTGAAGAAGCAATGTATATATACCCAAAAAAAACAAATCATATGTATTACAATTACAGATAACGTAAAGGAATCAAACTAATGATTGGATATATTAAAACTTACTGTAAAAAAAGGACTTCCTTGTATAATGCGAATTATTATGTTTCTGGAAAAAAAAGGAAAAGAGTAGGGCAAGAGAATGATGGTGTGGGGAGATTAAGAAATCAAAATAACACCAGAAATCGATGTTAATTATAATTAAAAAAACTGTTTAGAAAATTAGATTTCTTGTGTATTTGCAGATGATGATGATGATGATGATGATCTGAGAGTTTTGTTTCTTCGACCACCCTTTGGCTTAAGGGTGGTGTCTTGTCTCTCTTCCCCTCTCCTTTTTCTCTTCCTTTTTCTCTCTATTCACAATTTGTTTTCTTTTTTAATATTTCCAAAAATTTTCCTAATTTCACAATTCCTATTTCTTTGTATTAATTTTTAGTTAATTTTTATCCTTCTCATAAGCCACGTCAGCTACTCTTTTTTTTAGTGAATAAAAAATCGATTTCAATAGTGTAATGGGGACCAAGTAGACGTGCCTTCCTTATACTTTACTAGTAGGGCCGGCAATAAAATACCAAATATTTCTGACCGTTGGATTAAGACATCCATCGGTTTTAAATATCGTTATGTCATAATGAACAACACTACTAAACAGGATTAAGTGTTTTGTCAATTTAATGTGCATGAATCAACTCATCAGTATTCACTCCAGCTACATGCTTCCCATGACTTTTTAATATATAATATACTTTTTTTTCCGGCAAAATCTAACTAAATGTCAAAACAATTGCAGTTTATTATTATATTAAGAAAAAAAAGTCAAATAAAACTTGTTTATATATATATTAGACGAAGTTAAAACTAATTTAATATGATGATTTTGATTTTTAAAACATTTTTTAGCTGGAATCTCTTCGCCAATTGATTTTATATTAGATACTTGTCAGTATAATTTGGATTCAACTAAAGATTTTCTTGTTGAGACGAAATGATCAACAGAGACCTAATTATTGAACATATATTAATATTATGAAGGGATGAATCTGCTGCCCATGTATAGATGTCCCGGCCTAAACCGGATAAGTTAGAACCGGTTCGCCACGCAATCCATATTTTATCAAACAATAATAACATTAGGGATCAATTACAAAACATGTCCGAAAATACAAACGCCATAATTATAACACACACAAAAGAAAAGAGCAAAGAATCAAATCTCAGTGTACATTGATTGGTGTGCCTACAAGAAAAATAAGAGGCAAATTCGAAAACTATTTCGTAACTTAATTTTACTGTTAAACAAAGAGGTCTGGCTTTTATGTATTGCGTTGGCGGAAGGGATGAACAATCAGTTCCTGCATGTAAATTTCACAGAGAGAAGAAAAAATATAAATTAAATGTTACAATAATACTATAATATATATAAATAAATTGGAATTTTGTAGAACATAAGAGTATTTGATACCTGAGAGTAACGAACATGATCGTTATGAACATACGATGTTTTAACAATCGTTTCCCACTTTGTAGATTCAATCATTTCTTGATTCAGTTTCTTAGCACCATCTTGACCTAAAACGAGTCCGGATGGTCTCGGGTTCACCGGCGGGAGGAGGGTTCTTCGGAGCCAAGACCTAGACGGAGTTTCCGGTAACGGTGGAGGAGAAATGGCCGATGTATATTCCGGTGATGGTTTGAGAAGATTCCCTGACCTGTTGTTCCTTCTTCTGTTTACTTCTTCCACAAGAAACCTCGAGTCCGGAGTTGTAGTCCGTTGGATTCTCGTAGGAGTTGAGATCGAGTTTCTAAACATTTTGATTTCTCCAGAATTTGAATAATTAGGAAGAGTCTCTCTTCTTGTTCTTATTGGATAGAGTTCTTGAGACTTGCTTATTACTCTGTTTAGCCTTTTGAAGCTCTCCGGTTTCTCTGGAGTTCCGAGAAAACCGGTTTCCGAACAAGAAGTTCGGTACGGAGAGATAAAACCGGAAAGACGCCTAGTTGACCAGTTTGGTATCCCGGTTTGATCACCCGATTGTTTTGAAACCCGGTTTGATCGTGAATCCAAAGGAACCGGGTTTAGAAACTTGAATGAGCTCTTAGCACAAAGCCTTGGTAAGAATCCACAAGCTTTCTTGGTAACATTTGGACAGATTCTATTATCAACATGAACATCATCATCATCATCGTCATCTTCTTCATCATCATCGATGTTCAAATCATCATAAAGGCTCTGAATAATGGCGAAATGTTCATGTTCTGCAACTACTTGACTTCTTTGGCGAATTATCAGAGCTTCTCTGTTCTGAGTGGTTAGCTTCTGCTCTGAAGAGTTATAACAAGAAGAAGAAGAAGAAGAAGACTGATGTTTCTTATGTGTGAAAGCCATTGCTTTAGCAGCTGGTAAGAATCTAGACATCATTAGATCTATACTTTCTCTAGATTTCTCATCATCGTCAGATTTCTCACCGTTCTTCTCGATTTCGCTTACTCCATTTGTGCTGCAGTTAACAGAGAAGCTTCTGTTTGAAGGAACAGTATCCAAATCTTCATCTTCATCTTCTTCTTCATCATCAGTTTCTAGCAAACCTGATTGTTGAATCAATGTAGCCATGTCATCTTTTGGTTTTCCAGGGATTTGTTCCCACAAAAAAGGAACTGAAGCTGGTTCTGTGAGATGATCAAAGCTCTGGTCTGTCAATACAAAAACCGGCGTTTCTGGTTTTATACTCGGACATGATCGAAGCTCCGGTCTTGTAATCATCATCTTCATGTTCTCTAACTCACTGGAATGCTCTGTTCTGGTCGGAATACGCCTTATTGATGGTAATGGAGCGTACAAATTCAATTTCTTCCCCTCCATTCTTCAAAAAAGGAATAGAGAAACAGAGTCTCTGTATTGTGAGCTACAGATCAGTCTATGATCTTTTCTTCTGCTGTGTTTAAGATTGTAGCTGTTCTTATTAAAGTAAAAAAAAGATATAAAAATAAATAAATAAAGATTGTAATAAATATATAGAGAGATTACCGAATGTCTGGTGCCGAGATTGAAGGCTGGAGTTTAGGAAAATAGGAGCTGAATCTAAATAAGTGTGTGACTAAAGAATTGTCAATAATAGAGACTTTTTATTTTTATTTGGTCAGAAAATTTTATGAAGGTGTTATGTTTCCATTTTATATAATTGAGGTCTTAACAAATCCCATCCCCCACAAAGATTTGATTGAAAATTCATGATGAGATCAACAACTTTTGTTTTGATGTTGGATTTTCATGTGCGATGAATAGAAAACGATTAGACATTGGAATACAAGAAGATGAGATACAAAAATTTAGTCTCAAGTTAATTAATCATCAGACAAAACTTGAGGAGTAGTTGTGTTTCCACTGCACTTCTTAAAGTGTAATAAAATAAATATGAGAAAAAGACTTATGTTGTGAGCCAAAATAAGCACTAACTGAAGTGGACCAACTACATTGGTAATGTAACACATATTGCTCTATCTTTTTTATGAGCCACACAACGTTTTTATTACGGTGCACTATGTTTCTTGTTTTCTCCAATGTAGTAATTGATAGTACTATTTGTTTTTAAAAGTCTTCGAAGAAAAGTTTCGGCTTCTACTCTACGGCGGATGATATGATGATAAGACTCGATTTTAAAGTAATCAATTAATTAAAAATGACAAACAACAACATTCCAAAAGACAAAAAGAAAGAATTTATAATTTTGACTTTAAATTGCTGAATAAACTGACCTTAAATACTCTTTAGACGTTTATAAGATGTTGACAAAATAATATCTAGCTTTCAGATTTTAAAATATATATGGAAACTCATTTTCTAGGTAATCAATTTGAGGAAAAGATTGTTACTCAGCCATTTCTTTTCTATCTCTATAATCCAGTACACATATAGATTCTTTAACTGATGTAATAAATAAATAAATAAAAGACAAATGAAAATGTATCTTAAAAATTGTTTGTGAAAGAGAAATATTAAATTTTCTTTCTGTAAATATAAACATTTCTTAACAACTAATTCTCCAAAAGTGTCTCTAGATAAATTAACGAGAGAAACCGATGAAAAATAGTCGACAACTCCGGAAATACATTTAAAAATAAAAATCGATTTAAAATTTCTGCATCTCTTTCCTTTTTCTTTTTTGTTGAAAGAGAAAAGTGAGAGCAGTTTAGTTGACCAAAATCCCTAAAATCGCGGCAAAGAAAAGTCATGGGAATAAGTACCCTTCACGTGGTAACCACTCACACACTGTCCTACTACCACCAACACAGTCAAGCTTCCAAAAGGCCCACTAGCCTATTTCATAAAGGCCCATTTTCATTGTCACTAATAATATGACATAAAGAAGTTATAATAGCAGAATGGTTATCTATAAAAAAAAAATCATATATCTAATTATACTAAAACAGCAGTGAATTTAACAAAAATTGCAGCATTCTCCTGTTGACACCTCAGCTTTTGCTGAGTTGTCAATCTCACAATTTTTTGCAATATTTTTTCTCATAAATTAACATTTTAAAATTAGTTATTAATTATTAAAAATAAAAAAATGAAACATCCATACCCCACTTCTCCATATTCCCACTTCTCCATCTTAACATTTTAAAAAAATTTCCACGTATTCTGATTTTTCATAACAATAACCATCACTATATATATTTTTTATTAATAAAAATAGAAGAAACACAATTGAAAGCGCCATTAACCTCTAATCAAAACATTTAGTTAAAATGGAATCTCTTTGGAGTTAAGTTCATCTCCATCAATCATAACCAACTTTTCATAGTTTTTTACATGTCTGTCGCCATATCATATAAGTTATATGGATTTCTCGTAGCTTCAAGATAGGGGTTGTTGTTCAAAATCTTGAGAAGTTAAAAAAGTTTTATCATGTTTTATGCATAAGCGCTATAGTATGATTGTTGCTATAAATAATTCTAAAACTATTTATACTATTTGCTCATATAGTCATAACTTCTTCAATAGTTCTAAAAAGTTGCTGATGTAGGCCGGGAAGTCGACTATCTGAGGTTCGAGTCAGGCTATGCGGAAGTCGGGATTCGGGTGGAAATTCCTCGGTGGTCGACTAGTCGCGGGTAGTCGGACGAGTATCCAAGGTTCACACGCGGGTGGTCGA
>KE156979.1:0-36970 GCA_000411055.1 Leavenworthia alabamica
TCTTTAGCTTTCAATCTCAGAACTAATTTGATAAAAAGGAATGTGTTAATCTTACTTGAAATCAGCAGGAGAAAACACTCCAATCCAATCATCGTTTGATGGTTTAGGAAAACTATATTCAACTACCACCAATTCACTATGTTGACCCTACAAAGAACACTATAGTTTAGCATATCACCAAAAGCTATGAAAAGATGTGATTAAAAAAAAGAAGAGAATGATGATTACATTAGATCCAAGAACTCTTGGAGAGGCTTTAACATAAGCTTTATCATGGAGATGTAATGTTGTTTTATGGATATAAATTCCTGATAAAGGTTGGTCTTTATGAGATTCCACTTCTTGAAGTGCTCCAAGAACTGATACTATAACAGTTACCAAGATTGCAACAATCGATTCTCTCATGTTTTTTTAAGACTGAAACGCACACAAGTGAAGGAGATTTGATTGTAGTTATAATTCGAGATTTAGAGTATTTAAGAGTTCTTCAGCCTGAATTAAGAATATCCAGTTTTGAGATTCCCTCAAAGCCCAAAAAAAAAAAATCGTGTAAGAGTTTGCTCGTCAACTGTTTTCATGAAAGTTGACTTTTAGAATTCTCGTTAAATTTGATTCTCATTGTTTTTGACTTGGGGATTTTAAAATTGCTTTAATTTAGGACAGACGAGATATAGTGTCTGAAGAGACAATATTTTTTATTCGTTTCTCCTTGTATTTCGTAACGTTATTTAATAGTATTTAATATCATATTGATATCGGTTGTTAATAGATGGGGTATCCAATCCGGTTTACATGCTATTAACATAAGAAAAAGAAATTAATGAACTATATAGTCTAAATGACTATTGGTTAAATCAAATTTTGAGTTATAAATTGAATAAATCAAAAAGATTATAATTATTATTTATATAAAATGGCATTTATACATATATTATATTATTATATAAAATGATATTTTTAATATTATTATTATTATACATATAGCTGTACTACTACATTATCAATGGTGTGACGGAGGTCCTCCAGCACATCCTTTATGTTCCAGAATACAATGCACATCGTTTTTATTCTTCACAAGCAAATGTCATTGCATTCCTCATCTGTTTTGCACTCATATTCCCTGTTTTTACCTTAAAATATACCAAAAAATATAAATAAATGATATTATCATATATATAAAATAATAATTTTGAATTTACAAACTTTAAATTAATTTAATTCATTTTTTCCAAGCTTAGTTCACTTGCAACATGGATTTTTATTAACAGAGAATAACTTTAATTACTAGTAAAAAAGATATATAAAACTTCTCATGGTTTGTTAGATAATAATGTTGTTAGTAAAAGATATAGATACTTACCGGAGACAACGACTAGAAGAAAAACCAATAACATAAGCTTGAAGTAAATGTTACTTTTCATTTTTTAAATCAATATTATCTATTGTGATGAAGTTTTTTGATTGTGAAAGTTAAAGCTACTCATTATCCCTTTTTATATTATAACTTAGGTGATGATGGTTTGACTAAGAGAGGTGTATTGGAACTTAAATTTTAGGAGATTTTGTAGGATTGAAGATTTTTTAAATCCTAAGAGATTTGGATGATATTTTAAGTGGTGTTATTGAATTGTGTATTTTAATTGATTTGATTGTATTTTGAATATACAATAAAATCATGTGGTATTCAATTATGTATTTAAAAAGTACAAAAAATACATTGTTACAGGATTAAACATTTGATTGTTAATTTTAAAATATATTAAAATCAAGCGTTATTCAATGTTAATTTGATTTAATTACATTTAGATTTGAATTTATTTTATTGTATTTGATTTTTTAAAACATTAAGTAATCAAAATATCATCATTTTAGGTAGTATCTTGAAATACATCTCAAATTCAAATACCCTAAAATCATTTTAAATTCAAATTGAATTACAGCCCTAGGACATTTGGTGTAATTGATTAGATTTTTTAATTAAAGAATAATATAGTATGTGATTTGATGAGATTTTCTATAAAAAAAAACAAAAAATCTGTAAAAAAACGAGTGCTGTCTTTTATTTTTGTGGGCATTGTAACCCCAGGTTTATCCACGTAGGATCTTGCATAAAAATTCAACAGTTCCAGATGTGCTGAGATCATATATACACGCAATCGTTTTAGGAAACCTTATGGAAAGAAACACATCTTTTTGTTCAGAAGGCAAAGCTTGGATTGATAAACACTATGAAGAATTTCTATAGAAACACATCTTTTTGTTCAAATGGCATTAATACATATATTATATTATTATAGAAAATGGTATTTTATTAATATTATTATACATATAGATGTACATCTACAATATCAATGGTGTGGTGGAGGTCCTTCACCACATCTTTTATGTTCGGGAATACAATGCACATCGTTTGTATTCGTCACATCATTAATACACGCACAAGTATTAGTAGTTTTAAGACAAATACCGTAACCTTTTCCGCATAATGTATTGCAGTCATCGTCTTTTTTGCAGCTACGTGCCATGTTTTGATCTTAAAATATACCAAAAAATATAAATAAATGATCTTAGCATATATATAAAATAATAATTTTAAATTTACAAACTTTAAATTAATTTTACTCATTATTTTTCAAGCTTAATCATTTGCAACATGGTTTTTATTTACAAAGAATAACTTCAATTACTAGTAAAAAAGATATGTAAACTTCTCTTAGTTTGTTAGAAAATAATGTTGTTAGTAAAAAGTATAGATACTTACGGAAGACAACGGTTAGAAGAAAAACCAATAACATAAGCTTGAAGTAAATGTTGTTATTCATTTTCAAAATCAGTGTTATCTCTTTTTCTTTAAGTGATGAAGTTTTTGATTGTGAAAGTTGAAGCTACTCATTATCCCTTTTTATAGTCTAGTTTAGATGATGATGGTTTGACTAAAAAAATCTGCAAGTGTTGACCAAAAATATTGCGGATTTTTTTACTAAATTTGACTAACCAAAATAGTAAAATTTTAATTAATATTAAATTTGATTGACCAAATATTAAATTTGATTGAACAACGGTAGTAAAAATTTATTGGATTTGGATTAGTCAAATCTAGTAATGTAGACCATAAACAAAATTTAAAATTTCATCATTTTTGTTTAGTTAGATTTGACTAACAAAATATAATCAAATTTATTAGATTTCGATTAGTCAAATCTAGTCAGGTAGATATAAATCAAAATTTACCTACAAATAAAAAAAAAATCAAAATTTACCATTTTGGTTAGTTAAATTTGACTAAGAAAAAAAAATAGTTAACATAGTGAATAATACACAATTATTATATTATTCGGGTACCTATCCGTTTGGTTAATATCTGTCCGGATCCAAATAATGCTTAAATGAGGCCCAGTCACATGCTGTATAATTTTCGACCATTTTTTTCCACTTGTATAAAGTTTAAAATAGATAGTACATATATAAATAAAATTGAAAAAGAGCCTAAGATCCACCTAGTTTGTATCGACAGATATGTAACGTCCATTTTTGTAGTCAGATTATGGATTACACATTTGTATAACAACGATAGTGTCAATTATGAAATCTAAAAACTTGGGCTAAACTCTATGCCTTGCCACTAAAACGATCTTCTTCTTCTTTTGAAATTGGACCCAATGTACCTAAAATATGTCATCATCATAACCCAACCCAAAGTCCAAAAACTCATCAAATCTTCAACATTTGAATAAGTAAGAGGTGTTATTCAAATTAGATTTGAAATGATTTTGATAAAATGTTGGTATTTTATTTATTATTGTTTTATATAAGAATCACAATAAAATCTATTATAATTTAAATATAAATAAATGAAATTAAAATTGAATAATATTATTTTTTAATATATTTTAAAATCACAAACAAATTTCTAATAGTATTTTACTGTATTCTGTTAAATACATAATTGAATAGCATAGAGTTTATTGTATTTTAAAATACCAAATTAGGTAAACCCACCTAAGACCATCTTTCTCACAAAGTAAAAGAAACCAAATTTGTGGCCGGCCATGAGAGAAGAAGAACAAGTCTCTGATTGTGGATCAATTACAGTTGAAGAGTGGAATGGTTCTTCTTCTACTAAGCTCTTCAGAACAGCTACTATCACTGCCTCCTCCTCTTCTCTCTCCATCCAAAGGTTCTTCCTTTAGTGTATTCACAACATAATTGAGAAACTTTCTTACTTATTTTTACTCCTGCTGCTGATTTGTAGGTCTGCTAATCGATTCAATCATCTATGGAGACGAGTTCTTCAAGCATTTGTACCTGAGGCAAGTTATTTCTTTCTTTGTTTCCCTCTTGATTAGGGGTTTTGTATGAATTGATACTTTTGTCGGATGTAGGGCTTTCCTGGTAGTGTTACTCCGGATTATGTAGGGTTTCAATTATGGGATACGTTACAGGTATGTTATAACTTAGAATTTGCTTGTGTACCTTGATAGCTACTTTCAAGCATTTGTATGTTTTTTTTTTGCAGGGGCTCTCGACTTATATAAAGATGATGCTTTCCACTCAGGTGAGATCACAAGTTTTGAGTTCTTAACTTAGTCTGCTGCAGCATTCCTGATTTGGACTTTATTTTTTTAAGGCTCTTCTGAGTGCAATTGGTGTTGGTGAGAAATCAGCAACAGTTATTGGTGCTACATTTCAGGTGAGTTTTTCTATTGCCTTCACATATAATTAACAATTCTCTTACTTTGCAACTCATTGATGGGTTATAGTGATTTTATCTTATATGCAGTGGTTTCTAAGGGATTTTACTGGGATGCTTGGAAGCATCTTGTTCACATTTTATCAGGTATTTAGTAGTATCATCCCTTTTCCTTCTTCTGGATTTAGCCTAGTTACGTTTTTTTCTAACTTCTGATGATTTATTATCAGAAATTGGTTCTCCTTATATTATGAGTATTAATATTGGCCTCAAGTACAATTACTAGAACTTTCTAATTTTCTATTCTTCAGGGTTCCAACCTAGATAGTAATGCAAAAATGTGGCGTTTAGTTGCTGACCTTATGAATGATATCGGTATGTTTTGTTGATTGTCACATCTACGTATGAAAATACTTGCCTATATTTGTGGCTCTCAGAGACTTTGAGTGACTAAAAGCTCTGTTGCTTTTATTGCAGGAATGCTAATGGACCTTCTTTCTCCTTTGTTTCCATCTGCCTTTATTATTGTGGTTTGCTTAGGCAGCCTCTCGAGATCATTTAGTGAGGCTTTCATCACTTGCATCGACTACTGAAGTTAAGACTTCTGCTATGATTGATACCATTGTTTTTTTTTACACTTTTTTTTTCCGATCTCCACTACTTGGATTAGCTGGTGTTGCAAGTGGAGCAACCAGAGCAGCTCTTACTCAGCACTTTGCTCTCCAAGACAATGCAGCAGATATATCTGCGAAGGTAATCTAGCTTCTTTTCACTGTGAATGATTTAGAAACTGTTAGTACGAAACTTTTAGTGTATATGTTATATTTCAAAAGGAAGGAAGCCAAGAGACAATGGCAACTATGGTGGGCATGTCACTGGGAATGTTACTAGCTCGGTTTACCACTGGAAACCCTTTGGCTATTTGGTTTTCGTTTCTCTCTCTCACCGTGTTCCATATGTATGGTAAGTTACAGATGAAGATTAAAGCCTAGATCAAAGAAGAACTTCTCTAATTGTTTGCATTTCGTAAATATATATTCAGCAAACTATAGAGCTGTCCGGTGTCTTGTTTTGAATTCATTAAACTGTGAGAGGTGTTCAATTCTTCTAACAAATTTCATACAAACTGGCCGAGGTAATTTTAATTGATTCTTAGAAACCTTTCAGTGGTTTCCCTTTTGGTTCCTCTTTATCATTGCATCATATATCAGTAACATTCTTTAACCAAACATGTCGCCAGTTCTATCTCCTGAACAGGTTTCTTCAATGGAAAGTGTATTACCCGCTTGGGCCACTTCATTGAGGTCAACTAACTCAAAGCTATTGTACAAAAAAGTGCACTTAGGTGTAAGAATTTCTTCTCTCCCTCGTCTAGAAATGTAAGTTGTATACTTTAATCACAGTTATATTAATCAGCTTTATGGGAAATAATCAACTTGAGGTTGACAATTTATGTGCAGTATGCAGTTGCTAAATGGTGTTGGAGCTTCTTCATACAAGAACGGTTTGATTGATTGCTTTTTCCATAATCTCTCGTGTATATTTGTTTTCTCCTGTCGATATTTGTCGTAAACTTGGTTCTTGTCTATTGCAAACACCTGCAGCTAACTACTTATTGGCTCATACAAAGGGAAATGTTAGTGTGATCTTGCATAAAGATTCAACAGCTGCAGATGTGTTGAGATCATATATACACGCCATTGTTTTAGGAAACCTTATGGAAAGAAACACATCTTTTTGTTCAGAAAGCGAAGCTTGGATTGATAAACACTATGAAGAATTTCTCCAGAAGGTTAGATTAGATTAAACCATGGTTTTGTCATTTGTGATAGAACTTTATGGTTTTCAATCTTTTGTTTATTTGATATGTAGCTGAGATTAGGAGGTTGGAAAACAGAGCGTCTTCTTTCACCTTCAATTACATGGAGAGCAAATTGGTTATCTCACACTTCGAGTTCTAAGATTGACTGAGAACTTTATCGCCATTGTATTTTTGACTAAAGCTATGCGGGACACTCTCATGTCTTAAAAAAACCAATAGGAACACGTTTATATTGCATTGTCTTTGTTGGACTCTATGTGGGACCCTCTCATCTCATAACCAACGGTATCATTGTTATATATATTCGATTTCATTTGTGTCTGGTTCAATCTCGGTTTTGATTTGTGTTTTCTGAAGTTAATTATGTGTCTGGTTCGTTTTGATTTAAGATGAACAAATCATGCGAAAGGATTTATTGTCGTCATCTTCACTCTCTTCTTTCGAGTCAAAAGGGTTTACTTGTTTCTCCCTCCCATTTTTGATCCAATAATTATCATATTGATCAGCAAATTATTTTTTTATTATTAGTGAATTATTTAATTTGTGTAGTAGATTAAAAATAATAATTTTAATATGTTTTAAAACAAATTTCAAAAATTAGTATTATAAATACGGTCCAATCACTAAAATTATGATGAAAAATGACAACTAAATCTTAATATAAAATATAAAACAATAAAATAAATTAATATAATTTGAAGATAAGATTTGAAAACATGAAAACAAAAATAAATCAATAAAAATTCTTTAAAATTTTTTAAACTATAACTACATAATGAATTAAACTATAGTTATATATATTATTTTTAAACGAATTATTATTAAAATTGGATAGAATATTCGATATTTTAAAAAACTAATATTAAATGTTTTAAAATGTAATATTTGATATTACTGGATTTTACTATTTTTACTATTTTTACTATTTGTTCTACTTATAAGTTAGAACAAATTTTTAGATGGGAATCTAAGCAAATATTAAAGTGATTTTAAACAATATGCATACTTTACAAAAGTTTGCATGAATGATCATCTTCTTCTTTCTGCTCTTCCTGCTTTTCCTGCTTTGTTCTTTACATTTTGTTTAATCATCATTTACATACAAATTTTAACAAGTTATTTGAATTTTGTTTTTAAAGCTATTTAACTTTTATAATTATTTTTAAAGTATTACGGAGTATTAAACGAATCGAATATTCGCGAATAGCTTAGCGAATATNTAATAATTGGGACGAAGCTAATCAAATCAAGAATACTTTAGAAATTCAGATATTTGCTTTGTGGCCAGAGCTATCGTTTTTGTTTCTCCATTGTGTGTCTCTCTTCGTCGGGTTTGTGTTGTGGCGAGACTCAGTTTTCGTCTTCGTCTTTATGATTTATGTGTCCATTTTCGTTAACTGGATAACTTTTTACTCATCTTCTTTGTTTTCGAGGTTTTGTACAGACTGATTTTTTGACGAATTTTGTAACCCTAATTCAATGTAGAGTGTTCAAGGATTAGGGTTTATGATTGTATTTGTTCTTACCAGTTTTTTTTTTTTCATTTTTGTTGGCTTAGCTTTGTTATAGGTTGCAATGTATTCAAGAACAGAGATGCGAGATATGGAGGATAGATACTACAGTGACATGAAAGATGGTACAAGGATGGTCAAAATCTCAGAGTCTGTGTTTAGATGTCCCTTTTGCTACAGAGATCGACAGCGTGATTATGATTTTGAAAAGTTGCTTCTTCATGCTCGTGATCGTAGTTCCTACACTAAGGATGGGAGAGATAAAGCTAGACATCTTGCATTGGAGAGTTATATGAACAAGTATCTCCGCCCTCAGGAAAGACTACAACATACTCCAACACCACATATCTCTTCTCTTCCTCAAGAGGAGATAACGGGAAGTTGGAATTCTCAAGGAGAACGGAGTAGCTTTGAATCAAAATCTGTCTTAGGAGATGATTCTGGTAGAAGTGGCGAAGGAAGACCAAAGCTTTCTCATAATCCTGGCTCTTCTTTGAGTTTGCCTCCTGCCAAAAGAGCTTGCCTCACTGTTGGTGCAAAAGAGGGAGAAGAATCTGTCCAAAAAACTGGTTTCAGTCCTGGTGCTAGGTTTTCTCCAAACTATCCTCAGAGGTTACATTCCTCCAGTGCTGCTAATGAGGATCAGATGTTTGTGCATCCCTGGAAAGGTATCTTGGCAAACATCGAAAGAACTTTTAAAGATGGGAGATTTTTTGGTGAGAGTGGAAGCAAGATAAAGGAAGAGTTGGCCAGCAAAGGTTTTAATCCCCACAAAGTCACCCCACTGTGGAATGGAAGAGTTGGTTTTACTGGTTTTGCTCTAGTTGACTTTGGTAAAGACTGGGAAGGATTCAGAAATGCCACCATGTTTGAGAAGCATTTTGAAGTCAATCAGTGTGGGAAGATAGACTTTGATGCTGCACGTGGTCATGGTGATAAGATCTATGGTTGGGTAGCGAAATCGGAGGACTACTACTCCAGAACTGTTGTTGGTGACCACCTTAAGAAGCAAGGGGACTTGAAAAGTGTTTCCAGTAAAGAGGCAGAAGATCAAAGAAAGAAATCGATGCTTGTGTCAAAATTGGAAAACACACTGGAGACGAAAAACAGTAGCCTTCAACAAATGGAGAGCAAATGCAAAGAAACCAGTTCGAAGCTTGAGAAAAAAATGAGAGAGAAGGATGAAATGATGAACAAGCATAATGAAAGTAAGTTCTCTTAAGATGAAACAGATTATATTCTGATTAAGGTGCTTAGGCTCATTTGGAAACTTATTGCTTTACTTTTGAATGACTAGAAATGAGTATTATGCATCAATCGGCACGTGATTATTTGGCCAGTGTTTATGAAGAACATGAAAAGGCCTCTCAGCATCTGGAGTCTCAAAGGATAGAATATGAAAAGCAGGAGAAATATCTCGATAAGTGTCAAGAAATGAATAAGACTGAACGAAGAAAGCTTCAGTGGCAAAAGATGAAGGTAACTTTCACATACTTTTAACAACTCTGCCCATTAAACTATCTTTAACATAGCAACGAATCGTGGAATCTTTAAACTTCTGTCAGAACACAATGGCTACGCAAGAGCAACAAAAAGCTGATGAAGACATGATGAGATTGGCAGAAGAGCAACAGGTAGGCTTTCTTGTATGAAAAATTATACACTTTCAAATCTAATGCTCAAGTTGCTGTTGGTTTGATTTTGGCGATAGTTATAAAGTTGGCTGTTGTTTTACAGAGGGAGAGAGATGAATTACTTAAGCAAGTCAGAGAACTTGAGGAAAAAATCGATGCGGAGCAGGCATTAGAACTGGAGATAGAGCGTTTAAGGGGTGACCTCCAGGTCATGGGACACATGGATGAAAGTGAAGATCCAGATATGAAGGAGAAGATAGAAACGGCTAAGAAAGAACTTGAGGAGAAAGAAGAAGAGTGGGAATTTCAAGAGTCGATCTATCAAGCTCTTGTTGTAAAACATGGCTACACTAACGATGAGCTACAGGATGCACGCAAGGCTTTGATGAATGTAAGTAATCCTCAGCTTCTCTTTTCCTTTGATGGTTTGTTCTTTTGATTTTCTGCTTGATCTAGTGAGAGTGCACTATGGCAGCATGGCTTTTCTTGCAAATTCGTGATCCAACACTTAGATAAAGCGGAAGTGATTTACCATTTTATGTTCTAATAATTGCTACTGACCATGTTTTAAACACTTGCAGTCACTTGGAGATTTGACCGTACGTCCTCGGATTGGTGTAAAGAGAATGGGAGCATTGGGTGCAAAACCATTTCAACAAATAGCTAAAGAGAAATATCCAGCAAGAGCTCAGAAAAAAGCCGAAGAGCTCTGGTCATTGTGGGATGGCCACTTGGGAGACTCGGCATGGCATCCGATTAAGGTGGTTGTAAAAGATGGAATCCCCAAGGTAACAAGAACAATACATACAAAAATGTTATTAGATGGTATCTTAGATCCTGCAATTAAAGAACATGATGAGAAAGAGAGAGACACTTTTTATGATTTTGCAGGAAGAACTGAATGAAGAAGATGAGAAGCTACAAGAACTGAGGAAAGAGTTGGGTGAGAGAGTGTATAAAGCTGTGACCCAAGCCCTTAAAGAAAGGAACGAGTATAATGGAAGTGGAAGGTACATAGTGCCGGAGCTCTGGAATTTCAAAGAAGGAAGAAAAGCAACTCTCAAGGAAGGAGTGCTTTATCTGCTTCACTTGTGGAAACTGAAGAAATCGAAGCTGAAGCAGCGCTATAGATGAAAGAGGATCTCATTATAATAGTAAACTTCTTAGGAGTACTCTTTTGTTGAATACTATTATTTAAGACTAGATGAGATTTGATATTATTAGAGTGGGATCATGGACCACAGATATCAAACTTTATAGACTTGGTTTATTCCTACAAAGAAGATACATAAATATCTCCACTTTGTTTTGCAGCTGCTTGACTCTCACAGAAATAGTTATCGGCTTTTAAAATTGGTTATCTGGTTTGAAAAGAACAGTAACCAAATTAAACCGAAGTAGGAGTGTTTGGTTTTCGGTTCGATACGTTCAAAACGAAAGAATCGTATAATATCGAAGATCTTCTATAATTTACAGTTAATCTAACGTTTACAAGGCTTTACATACATACTTATCAAACATTTAGTTATTACAAATACAATCAATAGGGCTTCCTGTTAGTTTGATGAGGCTGCTTTCTGGAGATTACTTGGTTTGTCATGAAGATACAGTAGTAAGAAAATGCAAAACCGAGTTTGAAAGCTTCTGAACCCTGATCCTTCTTGTCAAGGTTATTGCCAATAGTGCTTTACCTGAATTCCTTCAGAGGTGTTGCTGTGAATTAGGCAAGCATTTAAAGTATATGAATCAGAAAATGTATAACAAAAAAAAGGAATTGGTTCTTGATAAGCAAAGTTTATACCTTCATGGCCTCCTCTGTTCTCAAGCTCCACAAATAAGCTTTGGACTTTGGTCCTGTGTTGTCTTATTCCGTCCCTGTCTCTACCAATTTCTTTCTCAAGAACTGTAGCACTGAAGATACTAGTGTCAGCAGAAGAAGAAGAATTGCATTTATGTGAATAGTGAGTCCACATCCTCATTTAGCGATGCAGATCCCAAATTTCTTGTAATATAACTTTATCCTCAAAACCTATAACTGTGCTTCCATATCCTCACCTGACCATATAAATATAGGCTCTTCATCCTCATTGGAGTCTCTTGAACTTTGATTTACCATAGTCCACAGCAGACAGGGAAGCTTCAGTTGGCTGAATCCGCCTTAATTACATATCCATTCCTAAGAAAACCAGCTTTTAGTGTTGTGTAAGACATCAAATCAGGCTGTACCCTGCTTTTAATCATTTGGTCATAGATCATTTGCGCCTCTTTTAGATTTCCCGTCTTACAACAACCAGCTATTAGTGCTGTGTAAGGCGCAGCATCAGGCTCCAACCCACTTTCTATCATTTGATTAAAGATCCTTTTCGCCTTTTTAAGATCTCCAATGGTGCACTGCCAATTAATCAAAACAGTGAAGTAGTAAACGTCTGGTTTAACATCAAAGGCTTTCATTTCCCTCGTAAGATCCCATTCCGGATTGTTACTGCGCAAAACTGTATATGTTACCACATCAGGTATGATTTCTCTTCTCTTCATGTCTTTAAAAACTGCATTGGCTTTCTTCAGGTCATTTAACCGGCAATATCTGTTAATCGTGATTGTGTAGTAGACAACGTCTGGTTTAACATCAAAGGCTTTCATTTCCCTCTTCATATCCAACTTGGGAATGCTATTGAGTAAAACTGTGTATGTTACCACATCAGGTTTGATATCTCTCCCCTTCATGTCTTTAAAAAGAACATAGGCTTGCTTCAACTGGTTTAACCGGCAATAAGTGTTAATCATAATTGTGTAAGTGAACAGATCAGGGATTATGTCTTTAGCAACTAAAACTTCAAAAAACTGTTTGGCTTTGCTCACATTATTAACTCGACACCAAGCACCAATTAACTTTCCATACATGCTCTTTGTAGGTTCAACTCCAAGTTTCCACATTCTAACCAGTAAGTCTTGAGCTTTGCTGATATGATCATTCTCGGCGCAAAGACTAGTGAATAATGTGAAATACACATTCTTGGGCAGAGGAAATTTCAGTTTAATAAAATGTTCAAAGGCTTGATCTAGACAGCCAGCTTCACAGTAACCTTTCACTATACTTGCATCATTTTCCCGAGATTTATGTTCCAAACTCTTATAGAAAGCTTCAGCCTTGTCTATTTCACCTGCAACAATCAGGCCTTGAATGACCATGTTATGTGTAGTGGAAGTGGGTTTTACACCACGAGCTTCCATTAGTTTTAGAGTTTCAAATACCTCTTCTACAAGACCGTTCCTAGCTAACCCACCAGCCAGTACGTTACATATAGCAATATCAGGTGTATTACCTGTTCCTTCCATTTCAGTCATCAAATCATAGGCCTCGTAGCATTTACCTTGTAGACAGCAACCAGCTATCAAAGTCGTGTAGTTGATGACATCAGGAGCTATTCCTTTACCAGTCATTTCTCGGAACAACTCAATAGCTTCTTCTACTTTGCCAAGCTTTCCCAAAGCATCAAATGCAACATTGTAGCAAACCCTATCTAGAGAAATGTTCTCCTCTCTAAATGTTCTAAACCAATCATAAGCTTCCGAGAACTTTCCCATCTGACAACAGCATTGAAGGATTTGGCTTGCAATCACACAATTTATTCTTAAATTTTTCTTCATCATGTTACAAAACACATCCAAAGCTTTAGGTATATTCATATTCTTCCGATATCTCTCAATTATTGCTGAGTAAACATATACATCCGGATCAATCCCACATTCCTCCATGTCAAGAACAACCCTTTCAGCAGCTTTTATTTTCATCTCATTACATAAACCGCAGACCACTCTTCGATATACAATTCCAAGACAAGTCTTATCTACCAGAATCTTTGCATCCATCAGTGGTTGGAGTAGAAGATAAGCTATATCTGTCATCTGATTTAAACAGAGTCCTTGGATGAAATCCATATAAAACACACAAGGATTCCTCGTCTCTGAGTTTAAAAGTCTACTAAGAAGCTTCTCTACTCCTTCTATATCATCATTCCTACACAATGCTTGAACCACAAACACATAAGTATGTGCATCTGCATCCAACCGAAGCCGTTCTATTTCCCAGAAAACAGCCAGCACCAGATCAGTTCTCTCAGAAGCAATCATACGGTTCATCAGAACATTCAATGCCTTCACATCCGGAGCACGTCCTAAGGAACAATAAGCTTGGAAGAAAATATCAATAGCTTCGTCAAACATTTCAAGATTAGCAAAAGCTTTAACCAATGCAGTGGAGACCCGAATCAACAACAACAATGACCTTGTTCCATCATCTTCAACTTCTCCAATGGCCTTTAACAAATCCATGATACTGAAACCACGTTTTTCATCTCCTTTTCTGATGAGTTCAATAAAAAAAGAATCCAATTTCTCATCCAAACTCCAACCACAAACGATTCTAATCACAGTTGCATAAGCTCTGACACTAGGCAAAGCCCCATTGCATTCAATTCGTTTCAGAAACGACAAAGCAAGATAAGGATCATCCTTCATACTAGTTAAAACTCGAAGAACTCCAATTTCGTTTAACTCCAATGCTTTACAATCAAAGTTACCTTCTTTCACTTTCTCAGAGTGTGATATTGTAGGGTTCTTCCAGGCAAGTGCAGGAGCCACGTAAAACCTCGAAGATGATGCTCTTCGAATCAATACTCTCACATTTGAGAGTAATGGAATCGGAAACACCCGCATGAAATGTTTCCCGATCCTGCGGAAGCCGGGAAAAGAAACTGATAGAGACTAATTTTGAAGAGATTTAAGAGACACTGACGAGGATCTTCTACTTGTAGCTTCAAACCCAGATTTTCTCAGGGTTTTAGTTAGCTCTAGAGAAGGAGACACATCGAACCGAACCAATTCCAAATCAGAATTATCTTTCAATTTTTACTAAACCGAACCCTTGTATTTGAGACTTAACCGAATAATCGAAGTGAAACTGTTTTTACTTTTTACTGCAACACTATACCTTATCTTCACGAATTTTCAGACCCGGAAAATATTTGGGCCACTGGGCCCATTATTGCCCAATTTGTTATTACTACACAACCGAACCCTTAAAACCCTTTAACCTTTAGAATCAATCTCTGTCTGTCTATTCACCGCCGGTGTACCGTCGCTCAGAATATGATGCTTCGTCGTATATTTCACAAGCGTGCACGGTCAGTTCAACCTCTATCTGATTATGTTTTATCGCATGAAACTCTGGTTCAGTTTTGATTTTGCGTTTTCGTAAATTATCCATACCAAAATCGAATTAATTTTTTTTTTTTTTTCAATTCTTTTATTCTTACACTTTGCTTCGTTTTTTTCTGGACACCTAGTGATGATATAGCTTACTGTCATCGTCTGTTGCACATTCCTAATAAAGAACCAGAGCCTGACTCAAAGGTAATTTCAGAAATCATTGGAATATTTTCAAACAAAGAAGAGGAAGTAACAGTTAAGGGATCAAATCAACATTGGCGTAAGAATTGGCAAGATTTGAGAAAGAATAGATTAACAGCTAGTAATTTTTCACATGCTATTGGCTTTTGGCCTGATGGTAGAAGAAACCTTTGGTTAGAGAAAATAGGAGCAACTAAACAATTCTCTGGAAACCGAGCTACAGTTTGGGATGTTAATAATGAGATCGAAGCACTCGAAAGATACACCGAATTAACAGGAAACGATATCCTCATGCCTGAATTTGTAGTTTATAAGAAGGGTGAAAACACTTGGTTAGGAGCTTCTCCTGATGGATTGATCAATGTAGTTAAAGATGGAGTAACTTCAAGTGGTGTTTTAGAAGTAAAATGTCCGTTTTACAATGGCGAGAAATCGGAATTTTATCCATGGAAGAAGGTTCCTTGGAATTGTGTTCCACAACTTCAAGGTTTAATGGAGATTGTGGATACAGATTGGTTGGATTTATATTGTTGGACACGCAATGGAAGTAGTCTCTTTAGAATTTGGAGGGATACCGAGTTTTGGGAGGATATGAAACCGGCTCTTGTTGATTTTTGGGAGAAGCATGTTTTACCTGCAAGAGAGATATATAATAACATTGATATAAAAGATCCTCAAGTGAAGATGAGAGAGTTTATGCCAAAGCATTGGCATGAAGATTGCAAGAAGATTATGCGTGGTGCTGAGAGAATCAGTGAAAATGCTAATCGTTTGTTCTATGAAATCGATGGCAAACTTGTAGATTGAAATGTTATTGCAATAAGCTAAGTAGATATTTTGTATGTTGTATTCCCTGTTTCTTGTTGTCTTATTAGCTTTTGTTACATCAGTAGTATTGTTCACGTTTGAGATGCTTCTCATGGTTTCAGTTTTGGTCGGTATTTTCGTGGTTATCAACAGAAATCAGAATTTGCAATTATTGAACGGTTGGATCAGGCTCAATTAGCCGAGAGTTGGCTAAACGTGTGGCTGTGATTCGTCTTTATGCCACGTCGGATGAATTATTCAATCAACGACAACGTTTTAAGTTTAACTTCTTTTTAATTAGTGGTCTTAATAGTCGCCACGTGTCATATCTACTCTATCATGTACAAACCGCCAAGTGCGAAGTGAAACAGAGTTACTGAGAGACTCGTCGTCTTCTATGATGCTATCAACGGCGACGGTGACGGCGGTTTCTCGGCCGATTTTGAAGTTGGAATTTACAATGAAACGGCCGTTCAAAGTGACGGCAGAGAAATTTCCGTCGTTTCTGCCAAGGGATGTTGAGAGAATCAAAGACAAGTTTGCGCTAAAGCTCGCTGCCAGAATCGAGAGGCTTCCCGTTCAAGTACGTTTTCTTCTTCCACGTTTATTTGATTATTTCTATAAACTTCAATTCTTTTTATGCAACTAACTAGCTCAAGACACAATTAAGGGATAATTACTTTTACTTTCTAGTTAGTATAAAATATAAACAACATTTTGTAAAGCATTGTAAGAATCAAGAACCTCTAGATCTTTTCTCATTGTCATCTAAAGTGAATTATCTAATAGGTAAGCTTCACGGAAAAAAGTATTATGAGCAGTTGCGTGACACCGTTGATACGGAACGAGAAAACTCCTGTTGTGCTTCTGCATGGATTTGATAGGTACTAATCCAAATGTTGCGGTTTCTTGAGTTAGAGACTTGAAGTTTAAAACTCTTGTAAACAGTTCTTGTTTAGAGTGGAGATACACTTACCCATTGCTAGAAGAAGCCGGTTTAGAAACATGGGCATTTGATATCCTTGGTTGGGGGTTTTCTGACTTAGGTTTTTCTTCCCCTTCATATCTTTTTTCTTTCTCTTATTCTCTGAGTTTTTCAATGTTTTTGTATTTAAAGACTCATTTTTCATGCTTTCTCTTTAGGAAAGCTTCCACCGTGTGATGTAGCGTCTAAAAGAGAGCATTTTTACAAGGTTTGTAGTCATTTTCTTACTTGTGTGCTTAGTTTAGTTGAGAAGAATTAATATGGCTCTCTTGTATGTTTGATCCATAGTTTTGGAAGTCTCATATTAAAAAGCCTGTCGTTTTGGTTGGACCGAGCCTCGGTGCTGCTGTCGCAATTGACATTGCTGTCAACCATCCAGAAACGGTACTTATAAAAACATCAAGGAGCTTTCACTATATCAGAAGAGACTAAATATGAAAAAAAATATGAATAATCAGGTTGAGTCCTTGGTTTTAATGGATGCAAGCGTTTACTCAGAAGGTACAGGAAACTTGGCAACGTTACCTAAAGCAGCAGCTTATGCTGGGGTTAGTTCTCATCACATCTTATACTTTTAAAGTTTTTAACATTATGTTATTTTGGGTATATGAAACTTGGGAGTTTTAGGTATATCTACTGAAGAGTATCCCATTGCGTTTATATGTAAACTTCATTTGTTTCAACGGTATCTCATTGGAAACTAGTTGGGATTGGACAAAGGTAAAACTAAAAGCCTTCCTTAGAAGTTGTTATCTCGTAAACTAGCTTTCAATCTGATTTTTCTCTTTAAACTCAAATCTAGATTGGTCGCTTACATTGTTTATATCCTTGGTGGGAAGATGCAACTGTAAGTTTTATGACAAGTGGAGGTTACAATGTCACTTCTCTTATAAAAAAGGTGCTTTCTTTAGATCACCATGATACACTTTTGTATCTAGAAAAGATTAGATCGTATCACACCATTCATTATAAGATGAAATCAAGAAGAGAAACTGTGCATTCTTGTTCAATGTTTTCATCTTCTGTATGCAGGTTTCACAGAAGACACTGATACTATGGGGAGAGGATGACCAAATCATTAGCAACAACCTCGCTTGGGTTACCCTTTTTTCATCTATTTACCATACTTCTAATGGTCTCTTTAGTTCTAAATCATTTCTTTTTCAATGCAGAGACTACATGGAGAGTTACCAAATGCACATGTTGAACAAATATCAAACTGTGGTCATCTTCCTCATGTCGAAAAACCAGCTGCTACAGCTAAACTGATCACAGAGTTTGTTAAAGAGACTAGCCGGAGTAAAGAGGTTGAAACTATATCTTAGAGGCTCCTAAGTTAAAGCCTTAAAGGCCATTATTGAATGTGTTATTTTTCTTACCAAAATCTTGTCTTAAATTGTATTAGATGATTAGATGATACTTCACTTCATTCATTATTAGTTGGTCTTTTTTGATTAAAGAAAAACAAATCTTTAATAGAAATTTAGTTTAAAAAAGGTTTTCTCTTGCACAACCAACAAGTTGGTAAGGTTGTTGAGAAGTCTTGATCATAAAACTCATAAACTTCTTAGTGGTTTGTTTGTTTCCATTCTCATCACTGAGATAAATGTTCTGTGTTTTCTTGTTTCTTTACTCAAGATTCGATTATAGCAACCAACCTTTACAAAGACGAAAACCCAACAAACGCCTTAAACTTGTCGTTTTCACCAAAAAAGAGAATCAAAGACTAACACAAGTGTCTTTGTCCTCTACACGTGGCAAAATCTCAAACGTACATCAGAATCACCCCATAGAAATAGAAACGCAAGTGATGAGAAACAGAGTGTGTAAACAGAGGAAATGATTAAACTACAAGCACCGCTTGCGTTAAACACTCCAGTTGGACCAAACACAGGAGGAGTTCCTGGAAATGGAGTTCCCGGGAATGGTGTTCCTGGAAATGGAGTAGTTCCGTTTGTTGGAGTTGTTCCCGTTGGTGGTGTCGTTGACGGAGGCGACCTTGTAGAGCTGTTACAAAGTAGAAAACAGAGTAAACTTCACATTTTGCATGTAAATGAGACAAACCTCTTAGGTTAATGGAAGTGATCATTACATACCTAGGGCTTGAAGGATAGATGCAACCAGTAACCAAATCTGCACAAAAATAACGTCATCAAGATCAAAAGTTTTTTTATCAAAAGTTTCAAGACTTTTAGGCTAAATTTGAACAGTACTGGAAGGTGGGTTTTGACTAGTAGTAGCAGTGCCAGTAAAACTGCAGCTTCCGGGAGCTTGAAGTGCGTTTTGGAAATAGCTGTTAACAGCCCAATCACAATGGCTTTTAATGGTGGTTGGTTGATAACATGGGCCCTTGTCATGTATGGGAGCACAATCTGCTAAGGTTCCACATGCATAGTCTATTGATGTTTGAAGTTCTTTGTCTCCTATCCCATCTTTGCATAGACAGTAAATTGCACCTACAGATTACAGATAGATAGGTTTGGTTTGATTTTTAAAATTATGTGTCTGAAAATATATTAAAAATAAGAATTAATAAGAAATGGAAGAAGAGAGGTTTACTTGAAGATGTGGTGAAGGCAAAGAGAAGCAAGAGACCTAGAAGCATTCTCATGATGATTAGTCTTTAGATCGCTTTGTAGGAGAAGCACAAAAGAGACCTTCTTGACCTTAAGACAAAGAACCAAGCACCACAAACCAAAACACTTTAGAGAGAGAGATGTAGAATTATGAAGAGTAGTTGATAATGAAAGGTGATTTAATAAATATGTAACAAAAAACTTTGTTTTTTTGTTCCAACTACGTTTTTTTTTATTGAGCAAACTGATATAAAATAAACATTATTATTTGAAATATTTTTTTTTTGTTAAAAGTATTATTTAAAACTTTAAATAGGTATATTAACAACGTAACGTATAATAGGGAAAGACAGAGTTGGAAATTGACACATTGACGAACTAGGATATATGAGGGGCCCGCTCTTTGGTTATTTTTGTTTAATTTTTCCATTTTCTCAAGTGATAAAATATTTGCTAATTTTATTTCTGGGTGGATTTGTTGTTTCAAGACATATACCTTTTCCATGTTCGTAACGCCTTCAATCTTTGAGATAGACTTATTCTTCATATCAACCGTATATTTGATATAAGAGATTTTCATAAAATTTAGAGGCCTCTGATTATAGATACTCACCTTTTCGTTAAACGATGTTCATTAGTATATCATTTTATTATTTTGTTCCTAAATAAATACACATTTATGCAAAGGTATTTGGGTCAACGTATGAATAATATAGAGTAACTTTTAGTTTTTTTATTACATTAATCAATTGGGGATGTAGCTCAAATGGTAGAGCGCTCGCTTTGCATGCGAGAGGCACGGGGTTCGATTCCCCGCATCTCCATTAATTTTCCTCCCTTTTCTACAACTCATGCTTTGGAAAATAAACACTGGTTTTTTCATCATTTTTATTTATGAATGAACAGTTTAGTAATGTTTCGTATGAGGAAAACGAGAGACTCTTCACAAAAAAACTACGAAGATAATTAAGAAAATATATAATAAACTGTAGTTGTGTTTGCAAACACGTGAAGAAAAAAAAATGTAAAGAATGTTATAATCTGATAAATCTTCTCTGTTATTAGAAAATCCAAGTCTCCATTTTTCATCTTCTTAAAGAAATGTTGATTTCTCTCCACAGTTTGCAAAGCATCATTTAGATCTGTGAATAAAGATAGAGAATTTGTTGGTTCTTGAAGTTTTTAGAGCTTAAGAGATTTGTTAAAAGAGCAGAGATTTACCAGCAAAAAGAAAAGGAATGTATACTTAGTGTTGATACTGCAGAGAAGCAAAATTTGTTGACAGTTTTGCTTCTTTCAGTTACTTTTTCAGGAAAGGTTTTTGACAAACGAGTAGCCTTTGATCACTACCGTCTTGAATATCGATGACTCTTGCTTCCCAACGTACACGAGCAGCAAGTGTACGAGCCATCTCTATCACTCCAAGCTTATCACTCAGAACAACCCATCCCTATCAATCAAACAGAAGAATGTTAAGTTTCTCTCAGCTTATGCCATATCTTAATTAGGATGGTACCTCAGGGCGAAGGATCCGATCCATCTCCAAGAACAAGTCCATTAGGCTACATCCTTCTGAGCTAAGATGTGTTAGAAGTTCATTGGCATGAAGCATGTCATATGTTCTCGGATAAGTAGGGAATGGTTCACACCTACACAAAGCAATATATGTTTTAAGCAAAAAGGAGTTATATATGTGATGAACTATACTCTTGAGTCTTATATAGAAACATACTCACCAGTTATGTAAAACACCAGCAAAACCTCGATCAAGTATAATAGGAAGAGTATTACGTGCATTAACGGGGACAACATTCATCATCCAGACTGATTTGCCTTGGTTAAGTAAGGCAAGATTTAGATTACCATAACGAGCATTCATGTCCATGGCATTGCGTATCATGTAAAAAGGTGGGATAGGATCTTCATCACCAGGTCTTTTTGGGTGGTCTGAAAAAATCAAAGGTGTAAATAAAGACCAATAGTTTTTAAGGGCTGATCTCCATACTTGTATATCCTCTTCGAATTCTTCAGGTTTTATACCTGTTTGAAACAACAATTATCAGTGAAGGACATGTGGCAATGGAAACAGAAGATCACACCACAATCAATAGTTACCATGAACTTCAAGCTCAGAAGAGCTTGTTCCTGAAGCACTAGACCTATTCTGAATAGGTATCCAGCGTTTACTTGTGGTTCCACTTATACATGGAACAAGGGGTTGGTAATACGGAACACGATCATCATCTTTGCAAAGAGGTATAGAAGCTTCCGAGCTACAAGTAGATAAACAAAGAACAACATCAGTGTGGCTGTGAGTAAAAAGCAAAGCTTCAGGACTCTGTTCTCATAAGTCATACTCACCGAGATAAATAGCAATTTGGATCTGCTGTTTTCTGCCAAAGAAACGTCTCATCTTGCTGACCTGTGAGACTCCAGCAGATTTTCTTAGATAACTCATCTACTCGCGTTGAGATACTTGTTTTCTTAGTATCAGGAGAATTCCCCTGTGCTTTGCTTGTAGGTGAAGTTAAAACAAAATAACCTCCGGGCTTGAGAACACGATCTACTTCCAAGAGTAGCATTGCATCTGCTTAAGGTCATAAAATTGAAAGCATACAGTGTCATTCTCCATTTCAAAGACCAAAAATTCACAGATCTTAACAAAAATAAGTGAAAGACTATGAATCATACCAAACAAATACCTTTTATGTCCCAAGTAATCCCACATTGAGCACAATGGACCATATCAAATGATAAAGCTGGATATGGAAGCTGTTTTGAAAAGAAATTTCCAATCATTGCAGGAAGGCCTCTCTCTAGAGCTAACTGGACTTGGCTACCACTTGCCTCATACTCTGCTATACACATAGGCATCAGCTTCAAAGACACTAGATGTGCACCAAAGCTACCAAATCCGCAACCGATGTCTAACACAGTTCGTATCTACAAGAAATAAGAGTTTTCAGCGGAAACAAAACTAAAGAAAAAATGATCAATGACAAGAGGAACTAGAAAAAAGGAAGAAAAGACAACTTACACCAGCTTGAGGAAACTCAGTATCACTTCCTAATCCAATCATCTCAGCAATTTGAAAAGAGTAATCTTTGACCCCATCAAAGATCAAGCCATCTTCTGAATGAAATGTAATTTGATTCTCTTCAAGCAACATTAGCCTAATGATAAAAAATCAAAACAAGACTATGAGGGTACAAGTACAACACTAGCTGAAACTGCATAACAAAACTTGTTTGATCTGATCTGATCTGATCACAGTACCTTTTAGTAACAGTTCCTGAAGAAAGAAACTGATCTTTAGTAATCTTCACATTCCCTGTCCATATAATATCTCTACCAACAGGCCATCGAAGTGGTATTTTATAATCTTTTGGAGGACGAAGTATACATCTTTCATCTTCTCTTACAAACTCACAATTACGATCAACAAATATGTTATTGTTCTCTGTTATGTTATAACAAGGAACATAGTTATCTCTATCTTTACCACATAAAGGAAACTCTTTTAACCGATTAACACCTAAGGAGAAAGAGCTTAGATGTAGAAAATCAACAGCTGCTTGTTCCTTGATCCTCCCATAGTTACTAAAAATGTTGTTTGGTGGTAATCTCGTTGTTGAAGGTGTAGAAGAATCAGATGTTGAAGGTACTAAAATAGTAATGAGAGCAACAACACCGAGGATTAAGAAAAGTAATCCACTAAGCCGTGGTCTAAGACCAAAAACTGAGGCAAGCTTCATGTCCCAAAGGATCAAAACACAAGAGCTCTCTTGTAAACAAAATCTACAATCTTTATGCCCTTAAAAGAAACTCCAACTAACATTACCTAATCAAGCCATAAGTTTCACATTTATTAATAGGCAACATTTTGATTAACGTTGAATCATCAGGAGATATAACCAAATCAGGAACAGTCACTGTATGCCAAATTCAAAACAAATAAACGAGCTTTGGTTAAATCCAGATGTATCCCAATTAAAACATAATTCATAAAATTCAATAACCAAAATTTCTCAGATCAGAAAAATCAAAATTTCTTAAAAAAGATAGAAACTTTTTTTACCTTTTTTAGTAATTTAAATAATGAAATGGAAAGGAATTTTATTGTTCTCAGATGAATATTATGAGATCTCGAAATTGGAGAAGAGGATCAGAGATATCAGATCAATTATGAAAAAGAAGGAATCTTCAATCAACGAAGAAAAAGCAATAATGGTTTTAGGAAGAATGATTCAGATTTGGATCAACAATGGCGAGAAATGAAGCTCCACTGTGATATGATATGAGAGACAGAGAGGACTGTAAAGCTTTTTTCTGCTCTGTCTCTGTAATTTTGTTTATGATTTTTATATGGATAATAAATAAATATAAATTTAATATAAGCCGCATTATTAAAGGCTTATCAACGGCTGTCGTCGACAAAAAAAAAAAGCCTTACAAACTTTAACGATCTTTTTGTTTACATTACAAAAAAAAGCCGCATTAGTAATTAAACTAAAGGTGAAATAATTAAGGATCTGACTGGTTAGAAACTTACAGTTGTTGCTGTAGATTCATTTTTGTAGTTTTTACCATTACTTTGGTAGTTTGGTGTATAATAATTTATGTGTAATTTCGATTTGTTTAATTTAGTATGAATTTAAAATAAAGTAGAAAGAAAATATCATTGTAATATCACCCTTTCATTAATATGTGAGCATGGACATAAAATTATGAATTATTGAAAAACGTGATTAGCCGACAAAAATATAATTTTATAATCGAGAAAAAATGATACATTCGGGTCGTTGTCCTTACAATTTTCAATGTTATTACACAAGCAAGATAGAGGACTTAAACAAAAGAAAACAGATCTTTGTAACTTCACTTTCTCATTAAGCAAACATTATTACAGAAAAAAAAACAAAACTGCTTAACTTGATAAATAAGCATATATGTTTGTATTAAAAAAAGCACATCAATTTAGTCCCAAGATTCCATTGAGGAAATAAAATGATCAAACTATAGTTGAGTTACAAAATAAAAACCAAACTGCAAAATGTTTTTTCACCTACTCAAGCGTTATTACCTCCAAACTCTCTGTTCAAGTAATCAACAAAACGTCTCTTTGCACTCTCTGCGTCAGTTGGTAATGGTGGCCCGCTTAAACTCGATTGACCCATCAATTTAACAAACGTTCTTCGAAGCCTTCTTAACTCTGGTAGTCCAATAGGTCTGCAGATTTCGATTGGAGGTAGTTCATTTCCAAGAGTAACTCTACTTATAGCTCCACCAAGTGCTTGCTGTTCCACAATTGCATTGATGATTTCTTGTGTCGCTCTGTCCAACTCGTAAAGAGAATTCGCTTCTGAGAATCTAGCAGACTGAGTTGCGATACTTGGTTGGAGAATTCTCACATCTTGGGTTTTGGAATCAACAGTCTTGGTTAGATAAGTCACAGCCTCTAAAATCACAGGAGATGATTTATCTATTACATCTCGAGAAGGGTATAACTCAAAGAGAGGTGAATCCCATCGGTTTCTTCTCTCAGGTTTCTCAAATCTTCTCAACAGATCTTCGAATATACCATCTTCATATGAAGCCTCACCTCTATCACTGCGTTCCTTATTCCACTGCCTACAATGAGTTTCATCCACATCACAGTAAAGAACACAATACCTAATCCCAGCAGCACGAGCAATACACCAAAGCTCATATCTGTAACCTTTGATGCTGTTCAAAGAATCTACAATAACAATATCACCTCTCGAAACGGATCTATCAACATCTGACCTGAGCTTTCCTCTCAGGTTCTTCTCTGCAGGCATGTTGACATAGTTTTGGTTGCGGTCTAGATGAAACGAATCCTCATCAATGATTCTCACATTCTGTTTGGTTTCAGATTCTTTCAGTGATTCAGCTAAGGTTACTGAAGCTATTGATTTCCCACTGCAAGGTTGCCCACAAATCACAACTAGCGCCATTGCTCACAGAACCTATTGAACTAAACACACTGCCTACAAAATGGAATCAATATAGGAGTTCAAATTCAAGCTTTAGTGTAACATAAAAATCATCAAAACAGCATAAGAACACCAACACATAACAAAACAATAGGCAAAGACACAGTAAATCGGATTCAATCGCCAGAACAAGCTAAAGCATCCAGATTTTTTACTAGCTACTTCCACAATTAATTCTTAAGAAAACTAAAGCTAACTAAAACATTACTAGACCAGAATCCCAAGAAAACTAACAAAAACATGAATTAAAAGGGCTATGCTTTATACCTACTTAGATCACGAGCAGATTCAGCGATGATTAAAATCTGATGCCACAGTGAACTGTAGAGCTCCTGAATCCAAAGAAAAGTAGAGAAGGAATCTAATCCGTGATAAAGGAAGAAAAAATCGAGAACAGGTTGAAGAAAGTAACAGAGATAAAGGTCGAGTGTGAGAATCTGATTTGGGAATTTATCATTTTAGGGCTTATGAGAGAATTAGATAATGCTAGAATTAGAATATAACCGGTCCAATTCGCTTTTCGTGGTTTGAGTGAATACCAATTATATGTCAACTTGTTCCGGTTTAGAATATAGATACGAACCGGATATACCAACCCAAGTTGCTAGGCACGTTGATGGTCAAAACGGCGAGGATACTTTTGTAATTTCAAGTTATTCAAAGACTTTTATTAAGGTACAGCTCATTCGATGTTGTCTCGGTATCCGAATTTTAGTCCGGGTTTCAAAATCGGGTATTTCCCCTAATCGAAAAGCACGAATTTTCAACCCTAGCCACCAATTTTCCTACAAAATTTTCTTCGAATTCTTCTTCAGATCCCTTCTGTCTTCCAGATCGATCTTCAAATTTATTGTAATATTCTTTCTCCTCTTGATTTCATCTTTCAATTGATACCTGTTTTGTCATCATCCTTTCGTTTTGGTCAAATCTAGGGTTTGACTCGTCAAATTTCTAGATCCAGATCTCTGAACACCAGATCTGATCAATCGTTTGTTTTGATGTTGATTTCCTCCAATATATTTACCGGATCTGTTGTTAATTTCAGTTTCCCCCAATTTTTTATCCGATTTGATTTCGATGTTCTAGGGTTTGTCAGATCTGTCAATTTATCGAGGACCTTTGTCTATTTTCCTTATAATTAACCGATTATTTGATTTTCAATTCCTGATTTGGTTATTTAATCCGTGAATTTGAAATCTAGGGTTAGGGTTTCTTCAGATTTGGGGATTTTTTTAATTTACCCAAACTAAATTGGGGTAAATAATTTTTCTTAATACATTAATTAAACTACCCTCAATATTTACTTTCATGGTTGGTTAATCAGACTTTATAGTAGTTATCAGTTATCACTTGTCAGTGTTGGTCTGTGGATGTTATTAACAGTTAGCTAAGTTAGTTGACATAAATAACCTTCACGCCAAGTTACTAAATGGCTTTGGTTCTCATTTTTACAGGTTGAAAAATGGGTTACAAGCGCACTTTTGAAGCTGAGGATATGCAAGAGCTTAACGTCAAGCATGCAAGACAGATCAGTTATTGCAATAAGCTGGCCAAACTAGATGAAGGAGTTCTTTATCGTGTTTCAATGGAGAAGTCAGATGTCATAGGTAATAAGAATATGCAACTTGCAGCGGACATAACATGATAAACCCAAGCAGCTCGCTTAATTGTTATTTTGTCTTATTATTAGCAGGAGAGGATATAAGTGATCTCTGTGGGTTTAATTGTGAGGATATTGAGAAGGGACTTAAGAGCAATGTGCCTTTCTCTTGGACCACAACTGGTTTCTGTGAGGAAGATTCTCAGTCTGGAGCGACGACTCAGTCTTCCCTTTCTCATGAATCTCCTGAGTTGGATTCCCCTTGGAGACCAGATTGTCCGGAAGAAGATGTTTATTGGTGTCCGCATTCGCCTAGAAAATCAGTACCAGTGGGGCCGGATTACCAGGCTGATATTCCTGTATGTGTCAAGGAAGAGGCCAGTGACGAAGAACAAGTGACGGGGAAGTGCATAATTCCAATGCCTGACTGTGAAACCGAGGTTTGCGAAGCTGGTAGAGGAAGAAAGGAATGTGTTTGCTTGGATAAAGGGTCCATTAGATGTGTGAAGCAGCATATCATGGAAAACAGAGAACACTTGTTTGGAACTATTGGTTATGACAGATGTTTGAATTTAGGTCTCTGTGAAATGGGGGAAGAAGTTGCTAGTAAACTAACAGAAAACGAGGAAGATCTATTTCACAAGATTGTTTATTCCAATCCGGTTTCAATGGACCGGGATTTCTGGAAACAGCTGAAGTCTGCATTTCCTTCACGAACCATGAAGGAGATTGTGAGCTATTATTTCAACGTATTTATCCTGAGAAGACGAGCTATCCAGAATCGTTCTAAAAGCCTTGATGTGGATAGTGATGATGACGAATGGCAAGTAGAGTATGACAACAGTTTTTACGGAGCTGAGACTCCATCAGATGAAAAAACTGAAAAAAGCCTCTCAAGAGATGAAGAAGAGGTTAATGCTAATGAAGAATCGTCCACGTCCTTTGAATCGGACATTGGGAATTACTGGCGCAACTGTAATGATCTTGTTGATAATTTGTATTCATTTGATCCTTGTGATTCGATACTATCAGATCATTGTTGGGATAAGAACATTGATCTTCTTCCAACTTCAAACATCATGGACGAGATCTTTGGTCAAGAAGACCCATGGGATGATTTCTGTAGAGGAAAGTAACTGAAGAATGGTTCTCCAATCTTCAATCTGACTCTGCTCTAGTTCTGAATCTTGTCTATTATGTAAGAAACCTCTAAATTGAAAGCTTTTAGGGAATCCTGTATAGTTTATTGTGCCCTGGAAGCTTTGTGTTTTTTTGTTGTTTTAGGTTATGATTTATTACCTTTGTAAATCAGAATTAGATTTTTGTTGTAAGAAGAATTAAAAAAATTCTTCAAACTGTTTAATAAACTAACTATTCAGTAATCAAAATCTGTATGTTCATCGTAGACATTTCCTTTATTTTGCTTGTTCTTGGTAATTTCAAAACAGAGAGACTCTTAAACGATCAGAAAATAAGAAGCAGAGAACGTGACGTGGCAGTCTATCACTTGTTCTTCTCCGACGCAAATCCCTTCAATGGTACATAAACAGAGAGAGAGAATCAAAACCTCATCCGTTACTGAAACTCATATTTCTATTTTTGGATAACCATTTTCATTTTCTTAATCAGAATCGTAAGAGTATGTTAAAGGTGACCACACCATCAGATTCTATTTTCTTGATTTGTTTTTTTTCATAAAAAAATGGTAAAGATTTTGATTTGATATTGTTAAAAATAGAGATGTTTGGGTTTTTCAAATCACTGGGGAACAACAAAGTTGCCAATTCTGATAACACCAAATTTTGACAATGAGTTAACAACATCCTCATAACAAGACAAATACAATAACCAAACGTCAGAAGATTAAAAAAAAATCTTCAATTTGTATTATATATCGTAATGATTTATCAGATATACAATATATAAAGCACAAGAAGACAACTGCTATATAACAAGAATCAGTATTATTACAGTATTCAAAAACTTACGTATTCTTCCCAACCTAAATTATAAAGAAACATGGTTTCTTATCGTGGGATAAAAAAGATACTATACAAATCCAGATCGTGACCCTAACTCAGTTCAAAGATTAATTCTCCTCATTCTTGACTGGGATCCAACGGTTACTAGGAGACGAGTTCTTTCCCCTGATAAAAAAACCCATAATGAACCCTAAAAGCATACCCATAACCATCAACCCTGCTCCTTTCATATACCAAGATGCGTTAGATTCTGGTTCTCCAATAAGTTTAGAAGAAACAGAAGCAGCAGCAGCAGCATCAGCATCAGCATCAGCAGCAACTGTTTTAATATTTTCGGTTTTATTACTCTCTTTCATCCCACTGATTACTTCTCCAGTTACTAACATCTCCACAGTATCATGAACTTCGCCATCATGGTTACCCACAAATGAAACAGTTAGCTTTTCTTGGTTTGCAACTAAACGTGTGTATCCGAACTCACCTGTACGATACATTGATTGTTCAGGCTGAGGGAATATGGGAAGTCCTGGATGGTTTGGTCTTGGCTGCCATATCGGTTGCCAATCTTGACCACCCATACCAATCACAAGATGAACTGGGTTTCCAAACCACTGTTTCCCACAAGTGTTGTTACTTATGGGACAAAACCTTTCATATCTATGAACATGTCCCCATAGAGCAAGTGTGACATTGTTCTTTACAAACAGAGGTTCCAAATGCTCGATCATCTTTTGTCTAATCAAAGTATCTCTAACCTCATTGCTCGTAGTGTACATCGGTCTATGTCCTTGCACAACAACAAACGGCATTTTCTTTCTATTTACAGACTCTAGATCTTGCTTTATAAATTCATATTGACTGCCACCTTTAACGAAATTCGTCTCTGTGGAGATATAAACGAAATGGACTGTCCCTATATCAAAAGAGTAATATAGATTCCTTGTCGGAGGAGCTTTCGTTCCTGTTGGTTCTGATGAATTTCCAGGCATACTGAACCTCATACTATACGGCACACCACATTCACCACCACCATCGTTTCCATAAATGGAAGCTGCCCAATCAGGTTTCCAAGGCTGAGTAGGAAAATCATACTCATGATTACCAATGCAGACATGGTAAGGAACTTTAGTAGCAATGGGTTCGATCTGAGCAAAGAACTCATCCCATACCCACGAGTAACCACG
This sequence comes from Leavenworthia alabamica, assembly GCA_000411055.1. Taxonomy (NCBI): domain Eukaryota; kingdom Viridiplantae; phylum Streptophyta; class Magnoliopsida; order Brassicales; family Brassicaceae; genus Leavenworthia; species Leavenworthia alabamica. Next base: position 30,218 of record KE156979.1, read on the forward strand.
AGCATAACTTATATCTCCAATGTGTGAAACAAAAGCTGACTTATCACCAAGAGCTTCAATGTCACGAAGAATCCACTTCACTGTAGATTTACTCTCATCTTGTGTTCGGATAAATGTATTGTAAGGTGTAGCACAACCCATATCTCCAAACATGAAAGCATAAGTTTCTTGTGAGAAAAAATCTCCAGCTATAAAGCTATAGATCTCACTCCATCCCTTAGAATCACTCCCAACCTAATTAGATTGATTCACAAACACGTATATATCTTTTTGATTAAGCAACCACAAGCTTTAGAATTGAGAGTTTAAGAGAAGCTTAGATTCATAACAATACCTGATAATAGCACCTAACGCCACCGTTCAAATTCTTCATAATAGCATCAAAAATCCAACCGGGATCTCTCCATCCGATGGTGGTATTCGCCGGAGAATTACACATGTGTTCCCTCTCGTACCTAATCCCACGCATAGCCGCGGAGTTTCCTAACAAATCCTTCGATTCACCGTATTTAACGTAGCGTTCTTCTCCATCTCCAGCTACAAATACAACACGCATCGTGTCAACCTTATTCGTGTAGGCCAAATGGATCTGCTCCGGCATGCCAACACCGGATCCGAAAGTAAGCTTCTCTGATTCAGCTAGAAGATGTTTAGTTCCTGGTAAAGGATTCTGATCATGATCCTTGTGTTTCGGATCGATCTCGGATTGGCTCCATCGGAAGATCCTGAAGGTATAATTTGATCGGAGATTGGTTAGAGGAAATGAAATCGAACCGAAACCGGATTTCCACGTGGACGAAACATTGAGGAATTTGTAACCAATGAAGTGATCATGAGGAGATTCCGGTGGTGCGTAGATGCCTAACCAATCAAGATCCGATGGTGAATCAACACCGGACCATTGAATGACGACGGAATCACCAGATCGATTTAGAGTGTTGGGGGAAATGGAGATTGTGGCCTTGGCATTAGCAGAGGAAACGAAGAGGAGGAAGACGAAGAAAGAGATATTGATAATCATGGCGACGGAGGTAAGTAACAATGATTGATATGTTATCGAGGATGAAGATATTATAAATAAATAACACAGTAATTAATACGACAGCGTTTTCATCGTAAGCTATTTTTAGAACCAAAATATGACGTATCTATGACCTTTTCTAAAAATGGGCCATTATATGGGCTTAACTCGGCCTTTTTGTTTTTATACAATATATGCCGGTTCGTTTATAGTTTCCACTGAGCTTGTTGCTTTCTTTACATGGCGATGATAAATAATACTTTTTTTCACACACCATTTCACATGCACAAGTTTACAAAATTAAAAAATTGATTCTTCTCTTCTTCTTAACTCACGAAGAAATTATGAATTTACAGATTCTTCTGCAACATCATAATCTATGGCGCATTTGAGCTTGTCCCTGATCTTCCAGATTTACTTTCTTCTGCTACTTATCAATGTCTCCGTCGCTAAAACACATAAAAGAGACTGTAAGCTTTTCAAAAATTTTAATATTATTAATTATCACTCGCAGATTCTGTTAGTTAAAAGATTTGTAATTTGGTAGTGAAAGCTATGAATGAGATAAAGGGATTAGTTGGGTGGAGAGTAGTGTACAGTTGGGTTGGAGATGATCCTTGTGGTAATGAACATTCGCCTCCTTGGTCTGGAGTAACTTGCTCTAAATCTGGAAATTATCATGTCGTCATCAAGCTGTAATCTTTGAAATCACAATATCTTAAAAGTCTTGAGCTTTTCTTTTTAGTTGTTTTAAAGTTAAAAATGTTTTGTTCTTCTTACAGACAAGTGTTTTCAATGTCGATAGTGGGTAATTTCCCAATGGCTATCACGAGTCTCTTAGATCTCACTGTTCTGTAAGTTTCAAGTACTTGCAATCTCTTTTTTTTTCTCCTTTAGCCGGTTTGGTGGAAGATATTGTTAGAGGACTTTTACAACTTTGAGTTCTTGTTAGTTCTAATATTATCCAAAATTTTAGAAACAAATTCTATTGTTTTAAGAGACTGGATTGTGAATTTTTGGCAGGGATCTGCATAACAACAAATTGACAGGACCTATACCTCCAGAAATTGGGCGGCTTAAGCGTCTTAAGACACTGTAATGTTGTTCTTCACACTAATTTCCTCAGTTTTACAATTATCTCCAACATGTATCAAGGATTTTAAGGTTGGTTGCTAGCTTTGTCTTGATCTTGTATTGTGTATTTGGCCAACAGGAATTTGAGGTATAATAAACTTCACCATGCCCTGCCTCCTGAACTCGGTGGATTGAAGAATCTAACTTTTCTGTGAGTAATCCGAGTTCATGTCATTCTTGAAGAGTGGTTTTCATTTGATTTTTTAACATGCTCATATTATTTTAGGTACCTGAGCTTTAACAATTTCAAAGGAGAAATCCCCAAAGAACTTGCAAATCTCCATGAGCTTCAAGACCTACATTTTCAGGAGAATCATTTCACAGGCCAAATCCCGGCAGAGCTGGGAACATTACAAAAACTCCGCCATTTGTAATCTCTGACACTCAGTGCTCTACATTGTAGATCAAGCTACAGAATTTAGATATACTTAGTATCTTTGTCATGATCTGCATGTCTGTAGGGATGCTGGCAGCAATCACTTAGTGGGGAGTATAAGAGATCTTATACGGATAGAAGGATGCTTTCCAGCTCTTAGAAACCTGTAAGTGAGTTTGAGAGTTAGCCATCAGAAGTAATTATTTCCTAACTTAACTTTTAGCTGTGTTTGTGTAGGTTTCTCAACAATAATTACTTCACTGGAGAACTCCCAAACAAGCTTGCAAATCTAACAAACCTTGAGACCTTGTGAGTAAATTGATCACATGATTTATGAACACCACTTACATATTTTATCTCGCCCTATCTTATTCTTTTAAGTTCAGGTACTTATCTTACAACAAAATGACTGGAGCAATACCCTCTGCACTTGCCAGTATACCAAGACTGACATACTTGTAGGCCTCTCTCCTCTCTATCAAATTCATAACTAAAGTTTGATCTGAAAGAACCATGTACTCTCCTGTCTCCTGCTTCCTTAGAACATGTTTTGACTTAACTTCAGGCACTTGGACCACAATCTATTCAGTGGAAAAATCCCTGAAGCCTTCTACAAACATCCAAACATAAAAGATATGTAGGTTCATAACCTCTCTATTGTCTCTTTGTAAAAGACAAGATATTGTAGCACCTATTTTAAAATTTAATTCTTGGTGTATATAAGGTCCATAGAAGGGAATGCGTTCAGAACAGAAGTTAAGGCTATTGGATCATATAAGGTCCCCAAACTATCTGACACAGATGTGCTTGTTTAGTTATGCATATTTAATCTGGTTATGTGAGATTCATATTCTATGTTAAAGCGACATTGTTGTTGCTGTGTTTTGTGAATGTAAATGATTCCTTAATCCTTATCATATATGAAAAATGTATAGAAAAGAATCTAGTTTGTTCTTTTCACTGTCGTTTTGAGAAAGTAAAGAACCAAAAAGCTAAAGAGAGAAAAGAAAGAAAAAAGTGTTCTTTATTTAACGTACACACTTTAATGATCCAAATATGAAACTTGCATGCAAAGCAATAATCTCAAAAACCCTTCAAAAACCAAAACCCTTAAACACATCCAACCAAACCTTCTCAGTTCTCCCATCATATTTTAGTTCGAAATGGATACCTTGATCAAGCAGACCAGGTAAATCTCCATAATTTCATCTCTTCTATTCAATCACACATTCATATAAATATTCATATATTGATGTAAACAGTTGACATCTTTGTCTCAGGAGGAAGCATCCAGCTTCACAGGAGAAAGCTAGAGAGAAAAAAGTGCCAGCAAGGAAGTCTGTTTCATTCAAAGAAGGTTCCACAAAACTCAGCTCTCATGTTCATTATTCAATTTTTGTATGCTTGATTAATTTTACCTTAAGGCTTATCATATTATATGTGTTGGTAGATAAGAAGAAGCCATCAAACTGGTTACAGAAGCAATTCTCAAGGCAAATGAGTGGCCAAGGTTATGAGTCTTATGACCCAATCAGCGACATGGATTACGCAGCTGCAGTTGCTGCCACAGCATATGCCATAACTACTTCTGAAGAAACTTGGCTAGAAAGTTATCATGTAAGGGTTCTAAAACACACAGTTTTGTCATTGTTCATTGGTAAGCATTTTCTCGTAATTGGAGTTTGACATTTTAAAAAAAAAACAGAGTTGCCTTGAACGTGGAGCTCCTTCGTCAAGGAGCAAGAATAGAAGACAGGATGAATTGCTTTTAGAGGAACCAAGAAACTTATCAAGAAGATTCTCAGGTAACTCAAGATTGGATTTTGTCTTTAAACTGAAAAGGTTTAGCTTTATAGTACAAATCAGTTTACGTGTTTGTGTTGATACAGGACAACTTTCATTTACAGAATCAGAGACGAAAGACCGTAAACTCCCAACGCAAAAGTCCCCAGTGAGAAAGTCATCATCGGTCAAAAAGACTCCAACGTTCACCATGAACTCGAGTGGTAGTCACACTAAGGAGAGTGAAGTTTCAGGTGAGAAACATGAAAGACAAAGACAACAGGTTTCTGAACCGCCACGGATGCAACCACCGGTTAGGACACGATCAGAACGTCGTGCTTCACAACCACCTCCCTCACCTCCACCTCTGAGGCTTCCACCTCAGGAAATCAAAAGGCAGAGTTCAGGGCGTACTAGTCTAAAAGATGATACTACAGCTGATGCTTGGGAAAAAGCTGAACTAGCTAAGATCAACGCAAGGTAACTCTCAATACAGAAAAACTTATGTGTTATTATTACATTACACTCACATCACATGTGTATTTACATAAGCAGGTACGATAAGTTAAACAAAAAGATTGATTTGTGGGAAGAGAAGAAGAGGGACAAAGCTCGAAGGAAGCTGGACAAATCTGAGGTTAATAATATAATGACTATATAATCTAATCTACATGTTTTTTTTAACGGTTGGTACATGAACAGCAGAGTGAACTAGAACAGAGGAGGAAAAGAGGATTGCAGAAATTTAGAGAAGACACAGAATACATCGAACAGATTGCTGCTGGAGCCAGAGCACAGGCAGAGAAACAAAGACAAAACGAAGAGTTGAAGGTGAAGGAGAAAGCTAACGTTGTCAGAAGTACTGGTCAACTCCCTGGAAAAGCATGTCTCTGTTTCTAACTAAAACATAAGGTTTTACGTATAAGTATATAACTGTAGCTAATATTTATGTATGTATGTGCCATGTGCGTGGGAGATTACACAAAAGAAAAAAAAAAGAATGATAAAGTATGATTTAATCAAATGACTTTGATATTTTCTAAAGATCCTACTCTCAAGAGAAACAATACTAAACCTCCCATAAGAGAGAGCTCTGGGCCAGCACATAACATACTTTTAGATTATTGGGCTTAATAGATTGTTTCGGATTGATAGCTAAGTTTTATAGGCCCAACAAGTGCTATTTTGTTTTTATCTTTTAAAGGCCCAACAAGTGCTATTTTGTTTTTGTCTTTATATAAAGAAAGAAATTGATTTACGCTACCGACAAAATAAAGTGATTGGATCGGCTCCATTATGATTCGACCGACAGTCTTTAGTTGCCCAAAAAATTTTCATAGATATTTATGTGATAATATCGTATTTATTGTAAACACCACCACATAAGAAATTTGTGGTCGACAAGAGAACACCACATTGGCCACTGTCTAATAATAACTGATCACCAAATGTCTTTTTCGGACACGACAAACAATCACATAACTTTAGTTAGCGTATCATTAACGAACAAATATATTATCTTTTGCGGAACAAAAGTATTAGTGTTTTTTTGTTGTTGTTATTTATTGTGATTATATTTTTTTTTGTTATTAGTTTGTTTATTGTTGTTTATTTTCTCCATGGTAATAAATATATTCGCATTTCCCTTATTTAATTTGAAAAATGATTATCCTCCTAGTGGATATATTCCACTTCTTGTCCTATATATNGCTCAAGGTTTTATGAAGTGATTTGATATTTGTTTAATGCTCGTAATGATATGAATAAACATTCTAAGTCGTGTTAGTAATTAATTATGTTGTATCGTTTATGTTAGTATGGTGACTGGTGAAGCGAGTGAGTGTAATAAGTGATCGATCATAATTCTAATCCATCTTTGTTGTGATTATGATTAACTTATTTGTGTTTATTAAACCAAATTAGAGAACTAAATTTTTGTGTCCTTAACTACATATCAATTAGGTTTATCATCTGGCCCATATATTAGGAACTTACAAGTTAATGAAATAGGCCCAAATTATGTATTCACCAAGCTTTAAAGAAAAAATGTCGATGAAAATCTCTATCACAAACGGTCTCTTATATAAAGTATTAGATATCTCTCCATACGACAACGTTTAGTAAAGAATGGTAGTTGTAAACTAAATAATCTCATGGTCACTCTCATTCCTGATTCCCCAAAGTCCACAACATCATTGTCACGTGAAAGGCGCGTGAGATGATGAACGTTGGTTACTTGCAGTTACAGTTGAAGGACATCGTTGTCTTCTAGGCCTTCTAGTCATCTTACCCCAACCTGCAAAGCTTCTATCTTCTATACGCATTTCAACTTCACCATTGTTGTAATGATTGCTCACATGTTGTTGAACTGAAGGTGAAGGAGCTGGGGTTGGAGCCTGAACCGGGCAATAGACTGGTTCAGGGATCGTTATGACTCGTC